>JAHWXV010201307.1:0-13113 GCA_024586415.1 Phrixothrix hirtus | reverse complement strand
ATATTATTTAGGCGTCACCATGTATATCATTCACTAAAATAAGTTTTATTAGGGCAAGCATAAATTTAAGACTTGCAAAATTCAATTTTGCAAAGCTTAAGTAAGATAAAATAGGAATTCAATCAATATAACTCGTATAGTATTTCTGAAGAATCATTTTATAAAATCGTATTAAATATAGCAGTAATTATATATACAAAAATTCAAACAGAAAAGTTATTCATTTTATAAGCTTTTGAAATCAGCGTAGCTTATTTGAAATTGTTCTAGTCTTAACAATTTACACGCAACAAAGTTAAATGGAAATCACTGCTTCGCTGGAAATAACAAAAGGCGCATACAAAGAATTAATGCATAGTACAGTATTTAAAATTTTGTTGAATAAATAATTGGTTGCTACAGATCTAATGTCGAAATAATAAATAGATTAGTGCTATAAAAACGAAGGATACCCTCATGTTGGGGGGAAAGCTAGATCTTGGAAAATTTCGTAAGAACGAAGTAGTTCATTGATGGTAGGATATGTTATCGCAAGTAGTGAAACTGACAGTTGAATCCGAAGTGAAAGAAGAAAATTAATAAAATTAACATGAATAATTAGTTAATCATCTATATTAGGAGTGTTCTTTGTTTTTAACCAGTTCAAAATTATGTCCTTGTCGAAAATTTTAGCATCTGCCGTTTGCCCACACGCTGAGGTAGCATTTCCAAACTACTTGGAATAAGAAACTCGATAGGATCCAAGAAAATTATATTTGAATTTGATTTATGTCCGTGGGGGAAAACCTGATAAGGAGGAACGTTTTTCCGACCAAAAATATCACCTTGACTATAAGTGTTTATCCATATTTTTTTATGCATCTAGTAGATGCCTATTCCATTCGTTAGCGCATTTAAAACACCTAGTACTGTTGCTGAATCATTATTACTGTAATTAAATAGCGGACGTTGATTCCCGATTTGAGCTCTTGCGGAACAAATGAACTAAAAACTATAAGAAATCGCTAAGACATTTTCTTCGCGTTGGAAATGTAAAATAATTACTATAATTTGTTAAAATTAGTTAATGAATAACGCAATAATTGTATCTTATTTATTTACTTTGTTTTATAGAGTTATTACGGTATAGAATGCTGGGTACCCAAAAATTTTATGTTTCACGTATATTTTAAATCTTGTATAACATCGTTGGTGCAAAAGAGCTTCACTGAGTATAAGTTAATTCTAACTAACAGTTTCCGGCCTGACAGGCGATCTAATTTTGCATAATAAAATTGCGAACCTCTTTTCTATTAACCAACGTTTTATATTCTTAGAACTAAGGCATATTTGACCAAGTTCCTTTGTCCATTACTTATTTCAGTGTTATGTATATGTGTATCTTGAAGGGTTGACTAAATTTTATAAACGCGTTTAGAGCAAAATTGTTGTTCTTGTTTTAACAATATAAATTTCACCAAAACCTTATCTTTAAAGTGCGTGTACAGTAAATTTAAGTACGATCCAGTGATTTATTAGGAAAAGAAAAGCTATAAGCTATTTGTTTCAAGCTAAATTTAAAATTCCGTAACAGTGCTTTTCTATAAATAAAAATAGTAGCGATCTACCGGGTGATCGAATTTAGCACTCGTTTCTTCAATTATTTAATCAAACTAAAGTACAATCTTAACTTTTCTACAGTATCGATTAGACTCGTACTACATATTGACGCTTCAGATATATATTCATATACAGGGTGGATCCATTTTAGTACCATTTTCCTTTTGATAACTACTATTAGCTCTTGACCGGTAAAATTCTAAAAAAGGGCCTCACCCCTATATTAAAGACGAATTAGGACTCGTCATAATGAGTCTTCATAAGTAACCAGCACGTGTCATTTAGCATAATTTCTTTCAGCTATATCACGAATTTGCATTACCGTACAAGTATCTGTATTCACTCTAAAGGTAGGTCTTGACATCGTGACATACAGGGTATTACCGTAAACTTTTCCTATGCTGCAGTATTTGACTAGAAAACGGTGACGACCACCTTCCCCGATTTTGACGTAACTCTACAGTGTTCAACCTCGAAAGTATAGATGAACCCCGCCTCGCTCCGTTATAGATTTGTCTTTCATGGTTGAATACTCGTGAATTTGTCGCATACTTTATTTTAAATTCAGCCTGTGATAACGTTGCTGTTTCGGAAACACCTTTCACTGGTAATTTAAATTTTTACTGTTAAACCCAATCTAGGCGCCCGTTTCCCACTTTTGCTTCGGTTTATGTTCGTAATCTTACATTAGATAATGGTAGACACAGCTATCCATGTGTCAAACCAATGTTAAAAGAAGATTATCGGTATAGAAAGCCTTGACAAAAAATAAAGGAGACATCTCAAAGGAATTTTTACCAAATGCGAACGTAGTCGCCAGTTTTTCATTATTTGCGTTTCAAAATGATGCTACCTTTGCTCGTATATTCCTTAAAATAAAAAAATCTGTTGCACTACTTTCTTCTAAGCATATAGATAGATCGATGAGGAACAATTGAAAAACTAGGTATAATTCTGCAATACGACAAAAATAAAGGCGATGTAGACACGTGTGCCAAATATTTTTGTTATGGAGTAATTAGAAGATGGCCTCCTGCTGAGATGTTTGCGCTAATGAAGATAGTAGGCATCAATGCTTAAATTTCAGTCTTTAACAGAGATAAGGGCAAAGTAACTAAGCGAATAGTTTTTCTGTAAAATCTTCCTTCCGGCCTTAATTAATTTTATGTTACATGCTACGGTCATTACTTTACCAATAGATATCAAAATCTTTTTGCAAAAACACCAAAAATCACCGAAATAATTTAGGTAAGTCATATTAAAACGTGGTGGTGTTGTTATATTTATGGAATAACAAAACAGGTAAACACAACTGTGAATCATTCACACCATTCAGTAAATTGTTGTTCGGACATTAAAACAGAAACAAAAAGTGTCTAACATGGCAATTCTTTTTCAACGAATAATTCTGTTATTGGGTGTGTTTATGACTTTGCAATTTATTAGTTTTACTCGCTTTATTCCAATGGAAATACCTTACTATGAGTCGGTTTGATCAGTAAGTATTTATTTCTCGACAAACGTTTCTGTTTTATTTTATTTAGATCTGTCGTCCTAGAATAAGTAGAGTTATTATTGTGATTATTTACGGAATATTTACCAGATGTTGGTTAATTAACATTATAAATATGTTAAAGCATATATCATGGATTTTTTTGCCTGTGGCTGACAGCGAATAAATACACCTCTATGGTCTACTGGATTCTGTCTTGTATTGTCGGCAAGACAGTTCATATCGCTGTTCTGAATGTGCAAATCATTATTTAACCCTTAGGCAGTATGATACTTACAAATTACGTTTATAGTATGGTGGGCAATGTTTGACCCACTATCTTCATATATGCATTAGAAGTGTATTATTTTTTTTTCGTATACTATTTCACGTCATCGATTCAACCACATCTCTAGAGTATATTAGTGATAAAACAATTAGTACAAGAAAAAGAAGTTTATTAAATATTATAATTCCAATATAAGCTAATATTGCTTTACATATATTTTTTAAACATAATATATTTATATTTCAAATTTATGAACTTTCATAAACAGCTCGGATTCTTATAGTAAAGGACATGTATTATTTTGAAATCTATAAAAAACATGCAATAGAATTGCTTTTATTGCAAAAGGCGGAACTTTTTTCTTACCTTACTATACAAAACTATTTGGCTTGACAATACAGACTATTAGCTACATTACAACTATGGTTTTTGCAAACTAGTTTTTGAGATTTTACACAGACAAGATGTTATTTGCTATCATCATTGCACATTTAGCACCTAAGCTGTTTTCTATTTTCTTTATTTAAAGCAGTCGGCTTCATCTGGGTCATTCCTAAATAAGCCGTTAGTGGTCAGTGAATTGACAATTTAATGCTTTGTCTCCAAAATTGCTAGGCATTTCAGTTATTTTTTCATTGGTATGTTTTACGAGCAAGTTCATCATATCATCATCAAATAATAGATTAAAAGTACCAATAGGATACTATATTACAATTTGTCGTGCTTCTCCTACTGTAGCTGGAATATGAGTCCTAATTATTCTTTTCCTCTTCTGTTGGATCTTGATGGACCTTTAGCCCATTTATATCTATCCTTGTTATAAAAACCCCTACTCACTTTTGTGCTTCATTATCGTTAATTTTTTGGCCATAAATTTAATTTTCTTCATTTTCCAGATCTGAATCATCTGCTTCAATCTCTATGACGGTATTGTGATTACTTGCATTGCTTTCTTTGTCGAAATATTCGCTTCTAGAAGGGGCTTTATTTCAACGTCAGCGCTGGACCGTTTAACTGGATAGTTTGAATACACTTTAAATAAAACGGCATATAACACTTTCCTGGCGTTTATAGTATTATGGGTCAATTTTGAACCGAACGTTGCTGCACTTTCGAAACAAGAACGCATAATGACCTGATTACCATAACAACAGTTAGAATTGGCAGTAGGAGGAAATGTAACAGGAGCTCATACATGTAGCCCAGTCATAGCTATTGTAGATAAAGAAAATGTAATGGTGTGGGACAAATTTGATCCACCATACTACCATAGGGCTAATTAAAGGGAAACGTTGTACTTTGTTAGTCATTAATCTATCCATGGAATAAAAGTCGAAGAATACCAATTACAATTACTGCAGCAACATAAAATGTGTATTTATTACTGAAGCAGTATAGGCGCAATCACTTATATCACATTCTTCAAGGGCATATTAGTCAAAATCACGATTATTGCTGACAACGGTGTTGCGATGGTAGTTAAGTTTCTAAGAAAAGCGAAAATTTACTATGAAATTGGTTTTGCGGGATAATTTAACACCCTTTTCTTGCTTTCTGTCACGTGATTACTTAGAAGCAACGTCGTAATTGATTAATGTTCAACCACATCGTAACACCGAATGATGGTATTTTCGGAGCTATGCGTTAAATAGCTCGTTTTAGTCTGAATAACATTGATGCCAAAGGGAAACGTTTGTATCCGATATGCATGTTTTTTTCTAATGATCCTCTACAAAAACGGATATTGCATGGCCAGATATCTTTTTCAATTTATTAGTACATGTTCACCGATTAAAAGGTTTATAATCGAAAAAATTGCATTTTAAAGCAAATTGAAGCTAGATAGATGGTTTGGGAAAGTTAGAATTAAATATGTCTGACTGTTTCAACACAAACTGATCAATGCTCTACGCTTTTCTACTTTAATATGTTCTATAATAACCACATTTTCAATTGTGCGCCACTTTAAATTGCAGTATTTGATTACGATAAAGATATAATGAAGTATGGATAATAGTTGTGTGGTTTGGGAGATATTAGATTACTCTAAAACCTTTTATTACATATCTTTATGCAATATGAATGTCAAATTCAATGGAAAATTTAATATTATAATTATTAGCTTCCTTATAACAATCCCATTAATGTCCCTTTTATTTTTATAAAACAAAGGTCACGCTAATAATTCTAAGGACAACCTCTGATCATCTATTGAAAATTAATAGAACGGAATAAGTATATGATATGGTTTAATTAACTAATATAGGTCAGTTAAGTCCTATTCGTAAGCCAGTCCTGTTAAAACTTTCAGGTAGGGTCTTACGGTAACGAACTAACGAATTGCAAGACAATGCTTTTATATAGGATTTCGCGAATATGGGAAATGGAGTATCAGTTCATTTTAGAAGAAACTAAATGTATGATGCTAATAGGATTCTACTAAGATAGTGGCGCTCAAATACAATTCTGATTAAAGTTTAAATACTGGAATATATATCAAAATTAAGTTTAAGATTTCACTATTTGGGGCACAATTTACGACTGTCTAAAGCTTTATATTGAAAGTATTAACTTCTCTTTTCATCATGAATACCATGAAGATTTCTTTTATGAACGGCGCGAATTTATAAACATTCAGCACAAATGAAAAGCCGCTAATTGAAAATCAAGTTCATATTAAACGCATAACCTGTGTAGGTATCTTACCGACAATACTGATAGATGAGGATATTTAATATAAATAAAATAAAGATTTCTCCTATGAACCCCGGAAATTTTTAAAAATTAGGCACAAGTGTTTAAAAGCCAGAAAACTGCCATCAGACTATAAATAAATGAATAATTCTGTCTTTTATATTTTCACCTATTAAGTTAAGTTATATAAAATTAAGTTTTCTTTCTGAGAAGTCTTAGATCATTTATGTATACCATGATGACAGTTTTCTGGCTTTTCACTTGTGCTGAACTTTTAAAAGTTCGCGCCGTTCATAGGAGGAATCTTCTTTATTTCATTTATATTAAATATCCTCATATTAAAAATCAATAGGTGGATCTGCCAGTATTTTTCATGAATACTAATGTTAGAAATGGTTTAAACCTACCTAAGAAACGAAATCAGCAAATATTCCTTCTAGTTGTTATGGAAATTCCAAAAATTTCCTTTTTTATTTTCTAAATTTACTAGTCATGCGTATAACTCGCGTATTAGTTTAGGATAAAATGCTTTTAATAAATAGAAGAGGATGCTTGAAATTGAAAATGTAAACCGGGATAATTCAGTAAATGTAAAGAGACTTAAATCCTTAGAAAGCATTATTTAAAATTCAGTTTCGTGTTTGGCGTGCTTATTTAACAGTCATATCGGTGCTGTTTCAATATAAATCAAGGGTATTTGACCTACAAGTCTTTTATATTTTGCGATACATATTCTACTGAAGTTTACGTCAATGTAGATTATATTTGTACTAATTACAACATATTTATTATTAGTTCAATGTAAATAGGTTGAAATTTTATTTCCCAAGTTTACATAATCGAAAGTATAAGTGCCTACTTATTTTTATTCAAGGGTACGAAAATACTCAGAAATTCTTTTCACAATATTTACAAATTATGTTGGAATCAAATGTGAAGCCCACCTTACTATTGCTTTAATAACCAGATTTTACATAACCGGAACTTGTTAGCTGTTAAGGTGAACCTTAAGTACATTTCAATAATAAAAGGATATTTTTGGGTCACACTGAGAGGAAAAGTTGTTATGAACGTATGTTCTTAATTACAGCCTTTTCGAGGCTTACATAAACTTCAAAATTTATTATGAAATAAAATTACATTGCATTGTAATTTAAGTATAAAACTCAAATTTTATTAAAGGGGAATCTAAATTTATGTAAAAAATCTGCAAACTCGCAATGAATAAACAAGAAATCTTCCTAATCTTAATTGCTTGGACCACTCTCATAATAGGACTAAGCCTAAGCTCTTATAGCAAAGCTGCTGTAGTCAATGTCCCCAGATTTCTCGCCAGTTAGCACTAATAGAAGTTTTTGCGACATCTCTTATCTTGGACCTTCGAGCCTACTAATAAGATAATGTCTGAGGTGCCAAAAAAAAAGATTCGGTAGCTAGTAAACGGGCGTTTATCCATCTCAGACAACAAGAAGGTGCAACGGGTACTACAGAATCGAATCAGCCTTGAGGATGCAGAAAAGCTAAGTTTCAAAAGGTATCTAAATATAAGCGATCGTCCGATGGATGTACAATTAAGGCAATATCCGTTCGGGACGTCTACGTAATAGCGGCATTTCGAAAGTAGATAGACACGGAAGTGTTTGTCTGGAAGTCTACATCAAAGTAATGTCCATTCAAGATGTTCCATACAATTGTTCAGTTCAAATAATGGTAAATAATGCTATTTCCAAATAACGATCGTATAATATTTATAATGAACAACTTAAGTTCCAAAAATATGCGGGCTCAAATCAAAACTTACACTACATAAGCCGGAAAGTTAAAAAATCGAGTATGATGTCACTAACCAACCAACTTCAGTCTTCATCTACAAGGAATTAATAAATTAGCAAGAAACGGCAACAAGTAGAAAACAATATAAAAAGTTATTACGCAAACTACCATAGGAGAAGTTATCCGAAGGACCGTTCAATATATGATCAGCTACGTAGCAGCATTAGAAAGGTAATAGAAAACCAATGAACAGAATAATGGCTACTCTATGGTTGAGCTGAAGCGCACCATAAATCAGATAATTAGAAAAATCGAGCTGGAAAATCTAAGAGCAAAAAAAATAGCCCCACTACATACAAGAAATACATAAGCAATAAATACAGTTAAAGCACAAAACACATAAATCAAAACCAGTTTATGCATTCCTAAAGGAAGGTATGAAAAAATTCCAAGACAAGTAACTTCAATGAAATGTTTATATGATTACCCTATAAATTTAACTGGTACATACAGGAACTTAAACAAAAATTGTAGGAAACTATAACAAAAACCGACTTTTGCAAAGTTCAACAAATATACTATAAAACCTAGGTCTAGTGCAAACATTTACTTCAAAATAGAGGACAATTAGAAACATTTACATCCTATTTAGAGGTACTTATAAGTACTCCATTATTTACTTGGTATAATAGAAAACCACTACAAATGAAGATTCCTTTATTCAATAGAGATTATGAAAAATGGGTCACCTTTCATGACATGTACAATAAGCCAATTCACGAAAACATAAAACTGTCTAAGGTAGTACTAATGCAAGATTTCAAGACGCACTTAACGAGATTCTCAGTCCTGTTACATTTTCAAATTATAAAAGTACCCTCGTATAACATCAAACCGCGATTATAAAAACTGATACAGTTTCGCGAGTTTTAGTGTTATTAATAATTAAGTTAAAAAGACAATGTAAAAGACTTTAAAAATTCGTGGAGTGCGAGAAACATTTAATAATTAAAATAATTAATTAGATATATAAATGTTTGTAAATCCAGTAGCTTGCCTAACCAGAATTAGACAAACTACATATACTATATTTAGATAAAATAAGTTAATTGTATATATTAAATAATATTTAATCATTTGAAATATTATTGCGCAACGTTTCGCAAGGTCCATTACAATGAATTATCTCAAGTGCGAAAAAGGAATAGCAAATAAATTACGATAGTGGAATAAAGACACCGCGTCCTAAATTAGTATATAAACATGGAATAAAAAACGCCTAAGACACTTCGATTTAGACTGCGGAATCGAAGATACCAAGTTACACACTCATGGTGGGGGTCGCCTAGCAAAGCAAAATTTGATTTAAAATACGTATATAACCGAGCCTACGAAGCCAGTTTGCACTTGGAAGGTTGTCGATGTTACTGATTTCATCGACCGTATCTTGTTGCTAGGATAATGAGCGCTTTCAATGAAAGATATTCATTATCCTTCAGTTAAACAGGTGCTTGTGGCATAAGATAACACATAAATTATGCGTGGCCTGTGTTAGTTTTATTGCCGCAGCTGAACCGACAACTCGGCGGGAGAATCCAGATAGACCCGCAGAGGATTCGTAAACGCATGCTTTAGCTGCTCGTGCCACAAAAGCTAGTGTTGCGAAGCGTTCGGACTGCAAAAGGTAAATGTAACAGGAGTACATGAAATCTTTAGGTCGATTATAAATCGTTTGTGTGCCAATTTAAGAAACACTGATACAAGGTCCGTTATTATACAACTTCCAAAAGCATTCTAGCATTTGTTTAAGCGCTTTAGAAATTAATTCCCATTGATAGCCAGCATGTTCAGGAGAAATGCTAATTAATTTCATTGATACTAATCCAGTAGTATCATCCGTCAGTAATACTTAAATGCATTTATTAATTGAACTTTACGATGTAAAATTTAATACTTAATTGTCATTGTTGTATACGCAAACAACAGCAAAGCAATCAGATCATTTCATTTAGTTTACTTTGTATATATTTGTTTTAGTATTTTAGATGCCTGTAAAATACTTGCATAATTATTTTGAATCCGTCATTATTATTTTGTATATATGTTTACCCTGTAATTAATCATTCAGTTATTTTTATTAGTGCAGTATATGACTTATAAAGGTCTATTGGCTTATTATTTATAAACTAATCTAGCTAGGTATGTACAACAAGGTCCACCTTCATAATAGTCATGTTAAAAGAACCTACCTTCACGATGACTACCTGGACAAGTAAAATATAGATAATTTTTCCCCGCGATGTAATTAAACAAATACGCAATGTCACAAAATTTCCTATGTCTATCACAATTTTGCGTAAAATATGGTATAGGAAAGATATGAAAACAAACACCTTCTACCAGCCAAATTATTACAAGACATTATTTTCACCACCAACTAATACAGAAGGAAGCGAAATATCCTCGAAGAGATGCACAATGTTACAATAAAACGTTTAGAGACGGTCAAAAGTCTTGTCATTGGAATCAAGTAACAATACGTCCCTGGAGATAAACAACAGACGCTATGTAAGAAAAATTTTTAATATTATCATTTCATTCACTTAAACCTACAATAGAATCCTTGTTCTATCAATATTTGATACTATCACATGATATGCATCAATGTATAAAGTTACAAAGTAATAACTTGTGGACATTTAATTTTAAAGGATGATCGAAAAGAAGCTCACCTTGCCTGTAATGTTTCTAAAACCGCTGCTCATAATGGAAGACTTTCACGAAATTGTGACCTCAGTTGGTCTTTTCGATCCCTAGTCCTAATTCCTCCAGATGTTTTCTGTGGAGCTATCTGAAGAATAATGCCCATGGTCTATCGTGACTATAAACACAGTATCATAGATGAAATAATGGCGATACACATGGAAAATTTATCCCCCACTATCGAAATCGTCCTGACCAGGATAAAAATGTAAGGAAGAAGGCAGCTGCTTAAGGGAGATTATATTTCGCAAATAATTTTCCAAAAAACAACGGTTGCTTGTCATTTATGAGAAGACATTCCAGTAACAAATGATGAGTTACTTTGGGCCTGCCCTTTATTAGAAGCAAATGCTACTCTAAAATCTTCCCATGATATAACAAAAATGTCTTGAGAAAGTAAATAATGACGTCAAAACTGTGAAAAGGACCATCGCATAGTATTCCACATAACCCTTCTCAAAGGATTCCAAAAAAGTTGTTGTGAAACATCAAAAAATACACTGTAGTTACCGCTCAAATCTAAACAAACAAGCTCCAATTTTAGCAAGAACTCTGAATAGCAATATAACGTCTGGTGGACAACAAAACGAAGAAACGCTAAAATAGGGAGAATAACCAGGAAGGTCAAAGGAATAATGCAAGGCAACCTCTACGCTAGAAGTAGCCGCGCAATTATTAATTATACTCAAGCAAAAGTCAACGTGGTGTCTCAAAATTAGGCAACAACAAAACCCTACGGTGCTTTTACAAGGAGTTCGCTATAGTTACAGAGGGTGTCTCAGCAAGAACTTGAATTTTAAAAAGTAATAGAAATATTTTAATTTAATCTTTTATTTACATTTTATTCTACATATGTACGGAAGTAATAATGCCATTTGAACATGAAACAAAATATCGATTAAATGGCCACCGTTTCTCTGTTGGTAGGCATGCACTCTTTGGACGAAATTTTGCAGTACATTTTGCAGGAAGGACTGCCGAATTTGACATGAAATTTTTCTTTTGATTTCCTCAGTTGTCTAACGATGGTTTGCATGGTTTGCAACAACGTCATTATTTCACGTGCAGTGTGATAAGTGGCGCCATCCTCTTGAAACCACATCTTATTTAAGTCCATTACGTCTAATTTTGGCCAAGCCTCTCAACATGGCCCGGTAACGATTACCGTCGACAGTCAAGGCGGCACATTCAGCATTTTCAAAATAGTAGGGTTGAATTATCCCTCCTGCCCACATGGCACGCCAAACTGGCACTTTTTGAGGATCTAATGGGGGTTCTTGAAAGGTACGTGGATTTTTCTCTCCCCAGATCCATGAATTCTGCTTGTTAACGAAGTCGTTTAAGTGGAAATGAGCCTCGTCACTAAAGATGATTTTGTTGTGGAATTTGTAGTCAGTTTCAAGTTGTTCCAAGATCCAACTAGCAAAGTTTCTGCGCTGGCTATGATCATTAGGATGCAGTGGTTGAGTCAGCTGGATCTTGTAAGTATGATGGTGTACACTTTTTCTCAAAATTTGTTGAAGGGAGCTGCCATGAAGATTTACATTCTGACTACGGTGGTGGATGGAGATGTTTGATCGTGCTGCCACACTGTCCCTCACAGCTGCGATGTTTTCTGCAGATCTTTTGGGCCTATGACGGGTAAGGCGTCTTTCATCTTTCAATGAAAACGTCCGCACAAATTTTTTGATTACATTTTCAATAGCACGCCTCGACTATGGATTATGCACGCCGAAATGATCAGATAACTAGCTAATCATCACAGTAAAATTTTCTCCATCTTTGTAATGGGTTTTCACAATTAACAAACGTTCTTCCAAGCTGTAATGCACTATTTTCGTAAATGTTAATGTTTTTACTAAAATAAATACGCCTGACTCAACAATTGATGTTTGAAAATGGCGCGCGATTCGAAAGTCAAGTTCTTGCTGAGGCACTCTTTATTATTCGATCTTATAGGAATGCATCCAACAAAGCAGTTTTCATAAATACAACTGGAGTAATGGCAAAACAAAATATTAACGGATCCATTCGGTATGGCATTGGGAGTTGAAGAAACTACAAGGTCATTACAGGAACGCATACACAACAAAGCAGATAGCTTATTAGTCCAAAACACAACATTAAGATGGCATTTGCTGGATACCACGGAAAATTCACTTACAACTCCAAAGAAATGACTAGTATTACGATGCAAATCTGAGTAAATATAAAGAGTTGTCGAATCACTAGTGGAAAGAAATTTTAAGAAATAAATAGGCACTATCATGAAAAGGATCGTGTAAAGCACATTCAACCAACCAATCAGCGAAAGCAGATGAATGATCGACGGTTAGACTCATCCAAATCGAAGGCAGGGTGAGCTTCAGTTTATCGAAGAATATCAAAGACGAGAATATCTGAAGAAAATAAAGCCATGCCTGCCAAACCAAGCAAGAACATTATTGTAGACGAAGTATATATATATATATATATATATATATATATATATATATATATATAT
>JAHWXV010201293.1:0-10844 GCA_024586415.1 Phrixothrix hirtus | reverse complement strand
TATATATATATATATATATATATATATATATATATGATATAGTATGGCAGAGCCATCTGTTGTGTAGTCTAATCGGTTCTGTATATAAACAAAATGTCCGCTATTGGTTTGATAAAACTCGCGAATCCTGCGCAAAAGATCATTGCACGCTGATAAAGTGACTATTTTTTGTGAAATTTACAGCATCCCTATTTATTTTTGGAGGAGGGTGTAACAATTAAGATAACTTCCCAACGTTACGTTGCCATGCTTGAGACTTCTTAAAGCTTCGACTCTATAAATTATGAATGCAAAACCTGGATGTGCTGTTTCCACTACAGCGCTACAGTGCACACTGCTGGATGCTAAGAGACTTGTTCTCTGGAAAACTTATCTCGTAACATGGTAATGTTGATTGATTATCCTGTTGCCCAGAACTGGCTGTAGCGATATTTTGCTGTGGGTTTAACTTAATTCTAAGGTTTACACATATCTATCCCGCACGTTGGATGATTTAAACATCAATTTTAGTGGAAGTAGCAGCTATTCCACAAGACATGACACGTCGAGTGATGAGGGTCTTTAGAAATCGGCCTAAAATTTGAATCGACAACAATGGAGGTCATTAAGTAGATGTAATTTTCAAAATGGATGAACTGATAACTGTTTTAAATACTCTTTTATATTATAGAATAAACAAGTTCATATCTGTAATACTTTTTGTTTTATTAGCCTTTAAAGTATGGAAGATTTTATTGGGTCACCCTGCATATATATTATTGATAAATTTTTATATTAGAAAGATTAATATCTGCAATTTTTTTTTAGAAATCTATTCATGACATTTTAATTATTATAACGTAGTATTTAAAATATAAAAGAAAGTTTTGTCGTAAACAACGCATCATTAGAACTATTTGAAACTAATAGCGTTTCTGATTTATATACACTCAAATCAGACCTAATGCGTACTGGTTTTAAAAAAGTGCAATTGTCACGCAATTGACGTTGCTATTCTTTGATGCTAAATCAGACAATACTACATAGTACACATTATTATTTTGATGGAATCTAACCTAATTAATATTGTCTTCGAAGGATACGGATGACAATAATTAGAATACATTTTTAACCATTTAGCATTCATACCATTTACAACTACCTAACTACAGTATAAATGGAACCAAATCAAATAGATTACAAATACCATAACCCCTAATTTCGTACTTCTTTTGCCACAAATATGGTACCAAGCCAGAACGTGCTGTTAAACTTGCTTTAGTGTCGTGGAAGTGTAACTTTGATTATAAATCGAGCAGAAATTTCGGTGCAGCGCATTATTGAAATTGTAAATTGAACACTTAAAATACACTTACATCATTTTTGTGTTGGTTAGTGCATATAAATCAGAAACGCTACAAGATGTCCGTAGCCAAAACAGGTTTGTATTTGCTTCTGTTATTGACATGAGCCTTTGAAATAATGACAGTCTTTCAAATTCATGGAACTAGAAGACTTCTACAGCTTATCTCTTTCACTAGTATGTAAGAGCCTGACAAGTATCATTAATATATTTTTGTTTTAGGATTTATGGAAATAAAGCCCAAACAACACTGTTTAGTCAGAAGCTATAAATTGGAAAATCCTTACAGTTGCAGTGTTTGTCAAAGGCGTTATAAACATGAAAAGCACTTACTATGTCATCTTAAGGAGTGTGGAAAGCCTCCTTCTCAAGCTTGTCCTTACTGCACTTATAAATCACATAGAAAATACAATATCAATAAACATATTAAACAAGTCCACGGTGGGATGGAATTAATACGTTACAATGTAAAAATACTTCCTAAAACTCAAATTCATTAAACCCTAGCCCACTGTGAGTGAAAATATTAATTAAATTATATTTGTATATTGTAAATTATTGTACATAATTTTTGGGAAGTAAATCACACAGATGTTCCAATATCTTTTATTTATCATAGTTTATAATTTCGACTAATTGTAAGGAAGTAATACTAAAACCTATATTAACTAAGATTTATACAATTCGTCGTTCATTAGAGCAGTACAAAATATAGAATTACAGATACAATTTTACCATTTATTTTAAAACAAATATTTTATCTAATAGTAATTTAATAGCAACGTTCTGTAGCAATTCTATGTCCTAATATCGTTACTTTTGAAAGATTCAGAAAGTACGAGAATGGTTTGATCTTAAAAATATACAACTTTTACACCGACGCGAAAGTGGAGTTTCGCTGTTGTGACGATTTCTCCTACTTCACCAGAAATTGTTTCATTAATGTCAATTTTTGAAAGCAGAAGGTGTTTTTCTACTCTGTTACATCGAATAATTTCAATACTACTAGGTTTCAGTTTAAGTAATCAAAAAATTTTATATTTATGTTTAGCACTTCAAATCCTTTTAGGTAGCAAAAAGAGAGCGAAAAGCTATTGTGTAGTATCACTATGACTGAAAAGCATTTACAGCTCATAGTTGCATGCTGCACTCTCTTGGCTTCTCCTGGTCGGTCATCAAACAGCTTCGGGCTGCTCATTTCCCTATTCTGTCCTTGAGACACAGTATACTAGTTTGTTTCGGTGATGGAAAAGGTACGGGCATCACAAAATGTCGGTAACTGCCACCCAGTAGTCTGTGATTGAACTTTATTTAATATAATAAAGGCTTATAGTCAGAATGTTTTAAACGCAAAAGGAGTATGCATATGTTATTCAAAAAATTCAAAAATGATATCCCTTATCCTTACGTACCTCCAACGTGCAATCATTTTCATTCTAATCGGTCGTTTCTATCGTTTCCCAAACGCCGACTATTAATACCCAATACAATTTAAATAATGATCCTAGCTCTATAAGCACAAAGGTATTTAACTTCTAAGTTTACCACGCAGTTGTAAAAAATGTGTACATTTAATTTCTAGCCATTTTCGTATATTTGGAATACAAAAGCTATTACAAAAACTGAAATTTTTTTAATAATGATTAACACACAGTTCGATATGCAAGGCATATTTTTTAAGCAAGGGTCGTTCTTTTAAATTAAAGTAAAAGGAATAGAAAAAACTTTATCGTAACAAAATAAACCTACATATTTTTATTATTTTTCTACATAGTCGTCATTAGCAACAACACGTTTTTAATTTTATTCTACTAGCTTCACAATGCCACTACTGAAGAATTCTCCCGGCAGTGATTTAAATCACTTAATTACACCATTTTGCAATTAGTCGTCCTCTGTGATGCAAGCCACTATTTTAAATGGAGAAAAAGATAATATTTGTACGACTCAAGTTCCGGACTGCATGGCGGATGTTGGAAGATTTCTTAGAGAAGTGGCTTTAATTATTCAGTCATTTTATTTGCCGTATACGACCGTGCGCTGTTGTGGAGAAATAAAATCCGTCAGCTAGCTTCCCGCACTTTTCGTATTGAATTGAACGTTAATAATTTTAAGCATTTCATGTTCAAGAAATTCAAACAGTAGTATCGCTTTGTTATCCCAAAAAATCGCAGGCATAAGCTTTTTGTTAAATATTTTTGCTTAAACTTTTTCGGCTTCGGGGATAATGAATGCCGCCATTCCATTGATTGATACTTTGTCTTAACGTATGAATAAGATATCTGCGATTCATCAACGGCTGCATTGCGGTCTAATTTTTCATTATCTATATTTTTGGGGTGCAGAAAGACGTTTCTCCTTGTGTGCTTCTGTCAGTACTTTTGGTACGTATCTGACTTACAATTCTCTGTAACTCAATTTTTAGTTAAAAGTTTTTAAATTATTAATCACGAAACAAAAGGAAAATCAATTGATAATTGAGAAATAGTAAATCTTCTGTTTCTTTATTCATATTTTCAGTCAATTGTTCTGTGATCGCGGTTGGACGACCTCTACGTCCTTCATCGTGAACATTTGTTCTTCCTTCGATAAACAAACGACGCTTCACCTTTGCATGCAATACTGAGTTCGTAAACATTACAAATTTTTAAATGTATTTCAGCAGTAGTGTTTTCCCTGAGAGATAAAAATTACTTATTGCACATTATAACCGGTGGAATTCTTTATTTTGGTACTCACTTTAGCCAGGGTATGCACAAAAACTAACGGGGATAACGTTAAGCTACTGTTGCTAACAGATGTTTGTTAATATAAATTAACATACTACACTAGCGCCATCTACTTCCTTCGCATCTATTGGGGCAAACATAAAATGACGTTTACTTGAAAAAACGCCTCACATTTAGTTAAATTCCTTCATTGAGTTGATATGACCACTCTCTCGCCTTGTTTGTATCTCCCTCTCTCTCTCTCTCTCCCTCTCTCTCTCTCTCTCTCTCTCTGGCTGTCCCCCTTTCCAGTTTTCGACATCTCCTTCTCTCTACCTCCTATGTAGTTCTATACTTTTATAACTGTACTATTTATTCAAGAATTATTAGCATTTCTTGAATTATATTTAACACGCTAAATGCCGTGAGAAGCTAGTACGCATCTCACACATTGAAATCACCGAGGCCATGAGAAGTAACGGTCTATCTCACGAATTAATGTATTGTAGGCTGTAAGATACACAACTGGCCCATTCAATTTACTTTTTACTATTCATTGTAGCTTTTTAATTTATAACTGTACTGTATTAGCCTAAGTTTCGGAATATTAATATCTACTTATCTCAGAGTATAATTTATTCAAATTTAAAGATCCAGCAACAAA
Organism: Phrixothrix hirtus; assembly: GCA_024586415.1. Classification (NCBI taxonomy): domain Eukaryota; kingdom Metazoa; phylum Arthropoda; class Insecta; order Coleoptera; family Phengodidae; genus Phrixothrix; species Phrixothrix hirtus. The sequence goes on along the minus strand of JAHWXV010201293.1, from coordinate 6,130 downwards.
AGGTAGGACTAATATACCACAGGTTTTTTAAAATGGTTGTTAAAAGGTGAAATGGTATAAACATAAAATGCTAACATATACGTAGTTAGGACCACAAACATCAAAATACAACAATTAACGAATATAAATATGGATTGTCAAAAACGCAATTATAAACACAACTTTTTTATATTTGTAACAATAATTAATATTTTGTGCTTTGATGATGAGAAAAATTAAGTTCTCGAAACGTTTGACATTAAAAGGAAATAAAACCTGTTCCAGTATGAAGGAGGTTATGTACTATTTTTTTTATAACAGAGCTTGAACTTATTTTTCTTCTCAATTTTTCCCCTTACAATATTCATGCTTCGATTCCTGAGACTTTTAAAACACGAAAAGTTACTTTTATTAGGTATAGTCAGAATGCACTGTTTTTAAGAAGATCAGGTTCACTTAAAAGGCATTTCTTTGAAATGCTATAGTAGTGATTTATTAGGACATATGTATATATCTGAAAGTAAGTACATCAAGAGAAATATCTTACGAAAATTAAAATTCACAGAAGAAAAAATTGAAGGCTAGTTCAGCTTAAATTTCTTAAAGTTTTTTGAGCTGATATCAAAGAATTTAGCACACCACCTTAACGACCTGCACTAGATCCAGAGATACCCACTTTTCACCAAATTATACTAAACATATAGATAATTAATTAATTCTAAAATGTACTCTCTATTTATTTACTACCTATTTAAAGGTGAATACTTCAGTATGGATGAGTTTTTTTAAAAAACGGTATGTGAACGTGAAGTATTATTTTCACCTGAACTTTAAGTTGCCTAGATATTGTCTACATATCTCGGGACACGTAGTGGTTAATTTTTATTACATAGCTTAGAAGTTTCTTATTTTTGAGAGTATTCAAAAATTGTAAATATAAAAGTCGTTCATTAGTATTAAGTATTTAATTTGTGCAAAAATAAAACCTTCATGCCATGCTTTTTTCAATAATAATAGTAAACCTTTTTATTTTAAATATAACACTATGTATACTTTTATATATCTAAAAAGCAATGAAATCCTTTACTTAAAGTTATAAATATAAATCTAGCATTTTATTTGATAAAGTTTCAATGTAAAAAACAGGATGCTGCAAAATAGTTTGCTAATGCATGAAACAACAAAAGGGTATCTACCACTAAAATGTCATTTATGTATACCGTATTGAATTAATTAACTGATTTAAAATTAGTGATTAATTAGTATACACTTTCTTGTAAAATATTCGAAGTATAACAAACAACAAATTTTACAGGTGCAGAAAAGGGAAAATATATGGCATTGTGATTATTTTTTAAATGCCAACTGTAATTTATATGCAAATCCTAACTAAAGACTACCTTATAAAATATTTTCAGATTTATACAGAGCATTAAGGAGCCTTAGAATTGTCATGAATCCAAAAAGGGCTATAGAATTAAATGGGTTGTATGCTGGAGAAAGTGTTGAAATCAACGTTTTAGACAACTTTAAAGATAATCTTATCGTTATATATGATGACATAAATTAGGATAAATGTGTAAGTGTAAGTATAATTTGCCACCCTAATAATGTATGCGTAAAGCATTCTTTGTGTAAGAATTTTTAAATAGTCAAAAATACAGGTAAGTTTACTGTTTAGCTGCCTGCGATTGGTGTTCGTGATGTACATTTTTCCGATTTAGTTATAATTAGCCTAATTATTTATTATTTATAGATGGCTACGAGAAGACAGCACATACGTGTCGGCAGTGCACAAGAGTATATAAAAATAAAGGTACACTAATAAGACATCTTCAGTATGAATGTGGTAAGCAGCCTTCATTCCAGTGTAAAATTTGCAGCAGGTATTTTAAAAGAAGAGAAACTCTTAAGTATCACATTATTAGTATTCATAGGCTTACATCTTGATGTTAAAGCTATTACTAAGTATCGTAAAATATAATTAATTTTTGTTGCTCATTATCTGGTTCATGTAATAGAATATGTAGCATTTTTAGTCACTACTATAATAACTTTATAGTATAACTTCATATATCAGTACAGCTAAATTTTGTTTGTCGATAATGTTACTGTGCAAAAATTTCTCATGTAAAGAAACAGTAAAGTTGCAACTAGAACAGATATATTTTGTTATCATTACCGCATTACGTCCCATTTGAAAATCAAGCTATTATAATTGCTTCTGACATGAAGCAGTCTAAACACCAATAACAATTTTCGGCTTAAATAGATAGAATATCGTTTACAAATGTACACATCTTATATAGTTCATTTTTTATATCTCTAAATAAATACCAAACTCTAATAATGGAATAAAACGCTGCTGAAATAAAAATAATTAGGAACTAGTTGAGAAGAAGAAAAAAAAAGAAAGAAAAGAAAATGAAAATTAATTAGTTGGTTAATTAATTAAAGTTTGGTAGGTATATAGAAATCTATCATCTCATATAATTTTTAACCTGCTTTGTTTCTACGCAAAATTAGATTATACGTCATTTTAAATTTGACGCATAAAATAATCTAAAAAATTCTTCCTTTTTCAGTTGTTTTGAATTTCAATATTTTTAAGAAAGAAAAAGGAAATTAGTCTAAATTAGGAGATGTAAGCCTTCATATTTCAAATAAATGTTGCTATATAATATGTACAACGCAACAACATTATATTCAAAAACTCTGAACGAAGGGCTTTTTCGGAAACTATACCAGATTAATTCGGTTACTACAAGTAACTATATAAGCGATTGTTATAATAATTGCATCTATAGTAATTTTTATCAAACCAGTTAATCAGAACGAGTCTCCAAAAAGGCTTTTAGTAATATTTACATATACAAGGTGTCCCGCCAATAACAAAATAGTAATTTTTAAATATAATTGTTCGAGAAAACCAAAAACAGAATGCTTTTTATTTTAATAAGGACAATATTTTACGTTGTGATAAAATACCGTTAATCCCCACTACTCTTGATTCAACACTTGGAGGTGAACCTCTATTATGAAAATATATCGGCCATGTTGATAAATGCAAATAACTAGCTGTTATTCAGAACTGCAATAAAGTGTCGTACATGCATAGTCAATGAATAGTTAATTTTTCCTGGATATCATACACTAAAGATTGATATTATTGTGCCAAACAATCGAATAAGATTAGGAATAACGTCGGCAGGACGCAATTGAAGTTCTAAATAAAGTATATTTCATGAGTACTTTTTCAAAGCAAAGAACAAATATCTGTCAATATCAATTTAACAAGGTAACGTAAGCATTTTTCAGCCCTGGAAAAATTTCATTGAAACTAAAAGTAGAAGCAAACTAAAAACAGAATAACTAGGACGAAAGAGGAAGGTGCATCGAAAATCATTTATGCAAAGCCAAGATCTTTTATTGCAATACTTATAGTAATTATTTGATATAAGCTAAGCGACAAAATACTTTTTCATAAAAAAGAAGAATGTTCTATGAACAAATTGTTGAAACAAGTCAATAAATAGCATGTAAACAAACCAAAAGTAATAGTCATTAAATATTTCTATTTTTTTTAAGATAAATTTTTTCATGCCTGCCATTTAATTATTATAAAAGGTTTAGTCTATAGATATAGATTTGTCTATTACGAAGAAAACGCTTTATTTTTTCAAAGATCTGATACTATTAATTATATTTTTCTTAATTTCAAGTACTTTATTCCATGCTAAGACGCTCCTACTATTTATTGTTGAATATACTTTAATGGTTATTTATTGCACGAGGGGCTTATTTATATTGTGAGCCTTGGTAACACTTTGTGTTCAAAACGCGATCTAACATTTGTAATGGAAAGTTTGACATTTTTGAACATAACCTTATTCAGAACGTTATGAAATTTGAACGTGATTAGTGGTATTTATAATGATTTGAAAATTGTACCTTAACGTAAAAATGAAATTAACTCGTAAAAAGTCTCGTGCGATCATTTATTACGACCTTCGGCGTGGATTATCTAGATAAGAGTGCATCGATCAACTTACTTCCAATTTCGGTGATGAAGCCCATCTTTTGCCACTGTGAAACGCTAGTATAACGAGTGTAATCGTGGCTGCCGTTCGCTCACCGATGAAAGTCGTGAAGGTCGTCCAAAATCAATTGTTGTGCCAGAAAACATTAATGTTGTGCAAAAACTGGCAATGCAAGACCTCCATGTGACATACTGTGAGATTGAGGCAACCTTATACATTAGTTCGGCTAGCATATATAAAATATTGCATGAACATTAGCTGTGAAAAAGGTTTGTTCTCGTAGGATCCCACATAATTTGAAAACATCTGAAAAAGGTGCCCGTGTCGATTTGTGCAAGAAAATTCTTACGAAATGAAATAGAAATGCTTCAAAAGATGTATATAATATTGTAATAGGTCAAGAATCGTGGATATATGCGTATGAGCCGGAAAGTAAACAGCAGTCGACTGTATGGGTGTTTCAAGATGGACCAAACCCAATAAAACGGCGCACGAAGCACTTCGAAACAAATGGTCTTCTGCTTTTTCGGAAAAACTGGCCATGTAGCAACAGTGCCTTTACAGAAACGTAAAATGGTCACTTCTGAATGATACATCACCATTTGTTTGCCGGAAGTTTTCAGGGAATAAGAAAAAATAAACGCCGTAGGATCATTCTGCATCACGACAATGCGAGCTCTTACACATCTCATCTAACAACCGATTATTTGAACACTCACAAAATCAAATTAATAGATCATCCGCCGTACTGTCTCAATTTGGCATCGAATGACTTCTTTTTGTTCCCACAGGTCACAAATAAATTGCGTGGACAACGGTATTAGTCGGGGAAAGAAGCCGCCGATACGTTCAAAAGTCATCTTTTAGAGATATTTCAATCAGAATCGCAAAATGTTTTAACAATTGGTTCGAAATAATTCAAAAGTATATAGATCAAAAGGGAGAATATTTTGAAAAACAATAAATCAATTTTCAACGATAAATTACTGTTTCTTTATCATTAGGCTTATAATATAAATAGTACGCCTCGTATCTGTATAAGATCTTTAACTCGAATGAAGTTTGAAACCATGTTCTCCGTTCATCTTTAATGGCAAGAATAAATTGCATGAACAATGGTTTTCATCGGGCGAATAAGCCGCCGATGCGTTCAAGTCATGTTATAGAGATGTCTCAAACAGAATGGCAAAAATGTTTTGACAATTGGTTCAAAAGAATGCAAAGGTGTATAGATCATAAGAGAGAATATTTTGAAAGACAATAGATGAATTTTCAATGATAAATTACTGTTTCTTTATTATTGGGCTCAAAATATAAATAGTGCCCCTCGTATATTGGGAAGAAATATTAATTGTTTCGTAATACTCATCTCTTCGCATATCATTTAGCCAAATCATTAGTGTGTTAACAGGTTTCTATTCTTTTTTAGGAAGAAGTTTGTTCTCACTTTCTATCTAACTACGGTAAAGTATCTCTACCCTGCTCCAAGAGTTAATTGATAAATATTTTTTTTTAGAACGTGCGAGTAGTTATTAGAGTCATATTTGGAATAGTAGCATTTTTAGAAAAATTCCTCGGCTTTATATAACTTTCTTTGACAATATTGCCGTTTAAGTCGTATAATTAAATTTATATAAACTCCTTTCAAAATAGTTAATTTATATTGAATTTTCTCAGTTCTTTTAGAAAGATCGTTCTACTCGTTACATTTGTACTTTTCTTCCGTTTTTAGTTTCGATTCATTTTTCTTCTTACCATAAGTACGTTTACTTTGCGTTATTGAATGTACTTTTAGCATATCCTCCTGAAACCCAAAGACGTTGTAAGGTAAGAATTTCATTTATTTTCAAAATATGCAACAAAAATCAATAAACTAATGAATTGGTTTTATAAAAAAATTATATTTTTATTTTTAAATACAAAAACAATTGTGTTCATTTAAATAGACAAGCGGCCTACAAAAATATGATAACATATATTTCAAAACTTTTCATGAAATTGTTTAAATCATTTATTTCTAGCTGTTATACACAAAAATAAATTACAAGTGTTACAAAGAAATTTAGTTTTTTTGGTACAACCTCTATTTTTACATCTAACAGAATTTTTCA
>JAHWXV010201287.1:0-26418 GCA_024586415.1 Phrixothrix hirtus | reverse complement strand
TTAACAAAGAGAATATATGAGACAGGTATGAATGGAAAACTAGGTAGGGGTAGACCGAGAAAGAGGTGGTTGAATATGATTGAAGAAATTGTAAAGGGAATGAGAATAAAGAGCACAAAGAATAGGAGAGCTTGCCAAAGATGTTGTATGAATTTAATGGAAGCAAAAGAAGTGTGTAAGGATAGAAAGGAATCGAGAAAAGTAGTGACTGGGTGATAGTAGAGATAGTATGATTGGTGGGTAATAGTGGGATGGTATGGATACTGTAGAGTGCTGGGAGTTTAGGTGAAGGGCGGTGGTAGTGAGAGGAGGTTGGTGTATGGGTGCATGCAGTGGTTGTGAAGGTGGAGACTTGTTATTGGGTTTTGCCTACCCCGCTAAGGGAATGACATGATTGGTATCAGTAGTAGTAGTAGTAGCCTATTCATACATTCCAAACAAGTAGTTGTTGATGTCCACTTTTAACAATAACATAATATAAATTAGCGGGTGTACTCAAAATTTTTGCCTTATCTGTAAAAACTACCAAACATTTAAATCAGATTGAATGTGCTATTGTAAAAATATTTAGAAAATTTAAGTGAAGGTCAGAAGTGCTAAAGTTTTGCTGTATGTACACACAAAAATCTAACTCTTCAGCAATTTTCCTTGTGCTACTATAAGGAGCATTATGATATGAAATACTCCTTTCTCTAATTCAACTGTTCGAATAGGTATATTTTTGCTTGTTCATTTTTATGTAATAAATGCGCAGCTTTGCTAGCTCAACGAGGCATTTTAGACGCTATGGGACAACGTCTTTAGGATATCTGCTAATTTGGCAAAAGTGTATTGAACAATTTTGAATAAATAATTATTTAATATAACTCAGTTACATTACATAGTATTTGCTTTACTCAAAAGTCATTCGTTTGACTTATTATAAGAAAACGCATACTATTCCGTTTAATTATATCTGCTTTGGTGATATTTATAATTAAAAGAACTGAACTTGCGTAGGGCAGGAAAATACACCTGTAAAGTTTTTATAAACTTATAGTTAACACCTTTTATACATTAAATTATTGGTTTTAATTTAATAATATAGTAGATTTAAAAATAACTAAACTATTGTCTCTTTTCAGAATGAAAAGGCCGAAGTTAAACAAAAGTGGGCATCGCGACTTTTGGGAAAACTACGCAAAGATATTACACAAGAGTGTCGTGAGGACTTTGTACTCAGTATCACAGGCAAAAGGCCTGCAGTGTGTGTGTTATCAAATCCAGACCAAAAGGGGAAAATGCGTCGTATAGACTGTTTGCGACAGGCAGATAAAGTGTGGCGACTGGATCTCGTTATGGTAATTTTATTTAAAGCCATCCCTCTTGAAAGTACTGATGGTGAACGATTAGAAAAAAATCCTGATTGTTCGCAACCGGGATTATGTGTAAATCCTTATCATATTAATGTATCCGTGAGAGAACTTGATCTATATCTGGCCAATTTTATCAATAGTCACGGTAGAGTATATTTTTGCTTTGTTATTAATCAGGTTGTTTAATAAAATAATTTAAGACATATATGTTCTAGATATATTAAGTGGAATTAGTTATAACAATAATAATAACACCAAGAAAGAAGATGATCGAAAAAGTAAAGGTAGGTTACAGACAAAATTATAACTTAGTTACAGCTTATCAAACATAAGAAAACCCTACATTTAGAAATTAATAGAACTTATAAATAAAAATTGATCGTTGTTAAATAATATACCCATTGTTATATGAAATTATTACCCTATGTGGTCCTTTTTACTATATCCTTTCTCCGTTTTCTGCGCAATTATGTCCCTGTCCCAAGGTTTTTCTTACGTTTAACAAATTATAAATAATTTTTATTATTCGAATTACGCTATTTTTAGGATATACGCATAACCCTTATAATGGAGTTGTTTGTAACGACATTATTATGGCAACGGGTGTTTTCTCTTCTAAAGAATTATGGAGACTTTCAAAGTGTAAGACAAGTTAGTTAAATTTGTATATGAATATATCATAATTTATATATCACATATGTGCAGCTTCCATTCTACAAGAGATGTCTGATCCTCAACCATCTATTAATAGTGTTAAAGTTGAACATCCAGCATACTATTGTAATAGTTACTCAGATCAAGGAAATGTTGTAGACCGATCGGCATCTGTAGATGCCATGGTAGTTTCAGCAGCTTATTGTAAGACTTTATATTTTAATATTTGTAGTAAGTAATTTGTAATTTTAGTTGACTTTATTTTGTAGCCATGCCACAAAACACCACGTTAGTATCTTCAAGTTCTCAAGCTGCAAGTCCGAGTACTTTATTTTATCAACATAGTCCAGAACCACACCATCAACATCAAAACCAGGTTAAATATCCTGAAAATGGACATGATACACTATCTGACTTTGTTACATTTGTATGCCAAGAAACAGAAAGTAGTCAACAGGGTACACAGGTTGGTTACCTATTAAAAAGGCTACCTCAAAGGCTTTTTGCACAGAAACAAAACTGTAGTATTATTAATAAAAAGTAGGTAAAGTTATTTTGTTATAATTCAATAGTAAAACATAATTTACTTTATATGTTTATCACTTTGTTATTTGCGAATAATAAGTTTAAATATATACTCATGCTCTGAATATGTGGTGCATATTAGCTATTTGCTATTTATAAAAAAAAATATGAAAACTAGGAAAACTGCAAAACATTGTACTTTTTTGTAAAAGAAAAAAAACGGCTGATATGCACTGCGCTGGTGTAATGAAGCAAATCGGAAACGCTATAAGAATGAACAACTTTTGATGATAGTATTTTAGGCACCCAACTTATAATATAGTTAGTCACTAAACGTTTTACCATAAGGTCACATCTAAAAGGGATTTATAAGAACACACTTTTAAGAAACATATTCTTAATACTAATTATATTTAGTAAATTAAAACTTTTACTTTAAATCACAATTTATTTCTACTAAAATTAATATAACAAGTTTCAGTAAATTTAGAATTAATCAGTATTTTACAAAAACAATATCAGATACGCCTAGGTATTTTGATAGTTCTGATATAGTAATTTTTATGTAAATATTAGTTACAAGACTAGGAGGATAAACATGATTACACTGGGATCCCTAGAAGTTTTTATATTTTTAACTCTCATTCATCCAACAATGTTGTTCGCATTGTATATGAAGTACAAGGTGTCTACAAAACTCTGATATATTTCAATATTTAATAAATTATAAAATAATAAAGATACAAATAAATTGTAACACTGATGGATAGATCAATTCAAAACATTTTGCCCTTTATTAATGAAAACGTACTTCTGTTTCATTTATTGCATGGAGAATATTAAAACCATATTGAACTTCTTATAAGCGTCGGGTAAGCATGGTCGCATTTATAGCAACGCTTCTAACGTTCCTCTTATAAACATTGTTTTTCAGTTATCCCCAGAGGTAAACTTACAATGGGATTACATCAGGTAAATAGTAATAATTAATGTTTATAAAATGTCAGAAATAGATATTTAGAAAATTTGAATATTAGTCATATAAATTTAATTTCTAATGCGTTACCCCTTCGCCACTAAGCTAGCCCCGCAGCAAAAGTCGAATTTCTTCTTATATGTACTTTAGTTTAATTGTAAATTATGTTAAATTAGCCAACTTATTAAAACGATCAAAGAGAACCGTCACCTCATCGGGATTCACACCAAAATCAATAGTAAGCATTTAAATATTACAAATGAACACAATCGTTAATAGATATTTATCCTGTAGTACAACATGTAGGTAGTTTAAGTTTAATTTATACCTATTTATCTTATTCAGTTCATATCAAGTGACTTAGGTGGTCAAGGAATCAGATCGCCCCGTTCACATCACCGTTCTGGAAAACAACAGTGTATAAAGCTGTTCATATTTGTAAGATTACAACATGCCTATGTAAATAACGGATGTGACCGTCTTTTCAGCAAAAAAGAACGCGCCAATGAAGCGATTATGCATAAGATAACCACAAATTCGCTATTGAGGAGATTCTTAGCAGTTTAAGGAATTTGTACACATTCCCCAATCTCCAAACGCGTACATTACGGCGAATAATTGTTCCAGAAACGCGAAATCAACTTTCTTTAAAGAACAGTATGATGTGTTCGACGTATAGCTATCAAATTATCAATATATTTTGATTGCGAATCGGTTTATTTGTTTATTTAAATAACAATAGAAACTTCAATTTTTAAGTGACAAGATGGTTTATTGATACCTGGTTCTTTGTTGCATATTTTACCGTTGATCTTTACACTTGTAAAAATCTATCTTCGTCTACTCCTTTAGTGTTTATATTAGCAGACGCACGACATTTAAATTTAAATTAACGTCTGTTATAAAAATAAAACCTTATAAAATCAGCAATTAATCAAGGTTTCTATATTATCTATTTTAAAAAATATTACTAATGAATGGCAAAGCTGTCTATTTATATACGATACAAAATAATTAGCTTCTAATTATCATTTAATAAACCTAAAGCTATTTACGCAATACGCTTGTACTCACACAAATACTTCAGAATACAGATAAATTTTAAATCTCAGGAAGTTCAAGGTATGTTTAGTCCGACCTTATATATCTTAACAATACAACCTGATTGTAGAAATTATATTTTAAACTTGAATATAAAGATTTAACTTTGTATTTGTTTATTCCCATGGGATTTAGTATGTTTGAACTTATTAAGAAGTTTATTTCATTATTTAATTTATTTATCGTAAACCGTGCGGTTTGTATTAAAGCGCCTTGCTGTAAATTGTAAAAGACTAACCTTTTGTTGTCTTCTGATCCATACCCGCTAGTAATTTATGTTTGGTGTTCCTAGCTCGAGTGTCGATTGCTACTATCTGACTTTGATTTCATACGCTTTATTTTAATTACTGGTAATTAACTCGTATGCTGGTCTTGCTCAAAAGAATCGTTTTATAAATATTGTTAAATGAAAAAATCGCGTCTTAGTGAAATAGCCACAGTTAATTTGAGCAACAACCTTAAGGAATATAAGTTTTTGTAACTTATCGACATTCTTTAATTACAATGGCCTAATTACCGTGACACTGCACTCTTTAAATTGTTGATGGAAAACGAGTCTTTTCTAGGGTGTATAGCCCTTTTAATAAGTTGTTGGCTGTTTTGTTATTTATATTAACGTTCGGCCAACGAAAGACACTTTTTCATGCCCAGTTTAGTTTGTACAATTAGGACAGTATGAAGGTGCAGTTTATTGTAATTTTCAGCATTTTAATATCTAGTTGATTTTGTTTGAATCACACATTTGGTTGTGTTTTATTATACTCCTGGTGTCTGAATTTTATCTGCTCCTTTGTAACTTCAAATACTGGTTAGAGATTTGCCTGCCATCTTAAACATTATTTACAATGGTTAGCTATTTTATGATAACGATTTAAGCGATTATGAATAGTGCTCATAAATCGTCATCTTAATGGTACCTAATTAATTATTTCTAATTTAATAGGCATCAACAACGAGTTTATTTTTCCTAATACGTCTGTTGTAAAACTATCCTTTTATGCTTATCATCTGGTTCAATAACTTGCACAAGTTGAATCTTATAAGCATACTATATGGAATAAAAAGTCCCGGGCTTCACACAGAAATGCCGCAACTAGTATCAAAACGTGTACGTCATCGTTGAGAACAATGAGTCAGAGAGCCTCAGTTCAAATTTCATGACATTTCATTTATTAGTATTCGAATGGCAGCCGATTGTAACAGACAAGTTGCGGTTGTTTGCAAACTATGGAAAAAGACGAGTTTCGCGTTTTGATAAAACATTGTTTTTGATGAGAAAAACACCGTTCAGGCCAAGGAGTGGCTAAATAATTGTTATCCCACATCCACATCATCGATTACAACTGTGAAACGCTGGTTTTCGGATTTCAAACGTTGCCGTACCAGCACCAACGACGCTGAGCGCAGTGGACGTACCTTCGAGGCTACCACACCGGAAAACATCAAAAATATCTATTTTATCGTATTGCAAGGTCGTATAGCAAAGTTGTAAGAAATATCAGAGACCGTAGGCATATCCACTCAACTAAATAACATTTTGCACGAACATTTATGAAAAAGCTAATTGCACAATGGGTGCCGCGTTTCCTCATTCCGGATCAGAATCGGAAACCTGTTGATGATAATAGACTCGACTTTTTGCATCAATTCGTGACTATGGGCGAAACATGGAGCCATTATTACTCGCGAGAGTTCAATCGGCAGTCTGCAGAGTGGTTGGAAGCGTGTAGTAGTCGTCCGAAGCGTCCGGAGTGTCAACAGTCGGCTAGTAAGTTTATGGCCAGCATTCTTTGGGATTAGTACGGAATAATGTACATTAATTATTTAGAGAAGGGAGAACCATCGCGAGCAACTACTACGTTGTTTTACTGTGCCGTTTGAACTATGTAATCAAGAAAAACGGCCGCATATGGCAAGAAAGAAAGTTCTGTTCCACCACGACAACGCACCGCCACATTCATGGGTGAAAGTGGCGGTTAAATTGGATTAATTGCGCTACAAATTGGTCTATCACCCTCCGTATTCTCCAGATCTGGCCCCCAGCGACTACTATTTGTTTCCAAACTTATAACATTCCTCCATTGAAAGAAATTCACGTCGAATGCTGAGATCATCGACGAAACAGACAGACGACAAATCGTTTTATAGTTTTTTTTCAAAGGGCATCAACATGTTGGAGGACCGCTGGGTTAAGTATATTGCTCTAAATGGAAATTATACCGAAAAGTAAAAATGTTTTTACGGTAAAAAGTTGATTTTTTTCCTTGTCACGGCCGGGACTTTTCATCCCATGTAGTACAGGCGTAATTTTTTGCTTACAACCTTGTATACTGTCGAAATTGGTATATTCGATTCTTTTGTCGTTATTCTTATATGCTCTAAATCGCCATGTCTTGTGTTGGGACGTCTGGAACTCTTCTTATTTAGGACACCTCCCGTTACTAAAAATTTCTTTTTTCGGTCTATGATGCTGTTTTTGAAAAAATATCTTTCTAGTAATGTGTTCTGAAGTTCCTCTGCATTTGTCTCATTGATTGCATTTTAATAAAGCAGCGCACTATTTGAGCTCTTTCTTGCGGACACTCAATTTTCTTCACCTACGCAAACTGCACGCCATCTGTGGATACGTTCGTGTTCTGTAAAGAAACAAATAAAGTTCTTATATTGATCTATCCATCAATGTTACCAGTTTATTTGTACCTTCATTATTTTCTGATTTATTAAAAATTGAAATGTGTAAGGCATTTTGTAGACACCCTGTACTATCTACAACGACGATCGTATATACAACAATTTAATTTACTTTTAATTCTAAAGATAATATTCACTATATAAATAAAGTAGGTATTGAAGTATTATATAGTTATGATAATTAGAAGTTTAACTACCAAGTCAAACTTGAATGTAACAATTTACAAAGTAATGTGAAAATGGATTAAATCTATCTTGAGTATACTTAGAAGGATTATTAAAAAGTAATGTACCCGTATATACATAAACGAACAGAAATCTTATAGAGTAAAAGTTTATCACCTTATTTATGGGAAAATATTAATGTAAATAAAATACAGTAGAGGAGAATGGGGTTTCTTGACGTAAAATTTCATTTGCGAAAGAAAAAACATATTTGGTATTATCAGAAATAATATTTCAACTAAATATTCAATGTAAATATATATTTACTAAAATATCGTATGAATGTACGTACAAGGTATCCGCAAAATAAGCGGCATTACTTAAATTGTTGCTTCTTAATGACCAGTAGAATAATTTTTTTATAAAAGTCTTTTCAAAAACGTATAGTTTTATATTTAAAAATATACCATGTGTCCTGTGAGAATGAAAGTTATGAACTGACTCACAGTAAGCATAACTGTTCTGTAATCGATATTGCTTATAGTAGCAAGTAGTTCATTTCACTAGTGGTTGTAATAAATCGATCCATAGCAGTTCATTGAAGTTATTGACTTTAAAGTCTTAAAATAACTTTAATTCGTTTATTATATTTTAATTTAAAATTTTAAAAATATTCTTTATTCTATATTTCTTCAATGCATTAAATTATTTTAATTTCAAAAATAAAGTATTTAAAATCCCATACGAATTAGTTAATAACTTTAAATAGTTCCCATTTTCAATCAAATGAATCATACATGTAACTCTAAAAAATTTAGAGATTTCAAGTTTCTGGTTCCCTCTCAAATTACTAGATTGATTTCGTTAATTGTTATTGATTACAATACCCTTTCGAAAAGGTTGATAAAAGGTGGAATGTGTAATTTATAGTAACTTTATTACATACGAGGTGTGGCTATAAAATAACGAGACTAATACTGTAAAACATTTTATTTTAAATTTATACATATATAGTTATTATCCCCTTCAATATACACCCCTACTCTATCGCTACAGCGCTCCATGCGAATTTCCCATTGTTTGAAACAGTCCTGGAAGTCTTTTTCTGTGATCTCCTTCATGACGCGTGTCGCTTTTTCTTTCATAGCTTTAACGGTCTGAAATCTTGTTACATTTAATGCAGATTTGACCTTGGGGAATAGATAAAAGTAACACGATAAATCGTTGCTCTATTAAAAAACCTATCATTTTTTTGGCAAAACTAAAAAACAGATCTTATACCAACGAAGGCCACAGCCAAACTAATATGTTTACAGACACGGGAGGGGCGGCAATTAAAATAAAAGGCTTCACGCTACACAGCTATCGTTCGTACGACTTTGGCACAAGTATAGCTCTTCTGTAGAAGTATCAATCTCATTATTTTGTAGCCGCACCTCGCATATATGCACACAATCAGTAAGAATTTGCAGAAAACATGTAACTAATTTAATGGAAATATTCTTAAACAGATGTGTCAGGTAAAGTTATCTAAAATCATGCCACTGTATATTTTAGTATAAATCTTTTCAATAACATATGTAGTAAGACAATACACAAAATATACCCATAACTAACACCAATATGGGCAACATTAATGACTGCTATTCGAAATGACAGCTCAAATACTTTCGGAGTGGATTGGAAACTGTACTTGTGAATATTTCCTAAATCATGTGTAACGAAACTAGTTAATTATTAAAAAAATCTTTACTTATATTCACTAATATTAGAATTATTTATGTACACTTATTTATCTAAATATTTATTTCATAGTACACTAACAACAAACGTTTATATTTCTATTTATGCATAAACGTAACTAACAGTCCAATATTCTAATTAAAACTAAAATTAAAGGAATTTAATCTGCTATTTATACAGAAAGAAGAAGTCTAGAAAATTCTAGATTAGTAAAGAATAAAATTAATTATAATAATGATGTAATAAATTGCAGTGCCATGACTCATTGCTGACTTTGAATTTATGAAGATAGATCTCGGTTACAGTAATGAGTCATTCGTGATTACATCATTTATTTGTTCTAAGAAAGCTTCTATAGTGTTCCATGTGTTCTAGAATGTTCCATCAAATTATTGTTGCTTCTAATTTTGTTACACACGCATTTAAAAAAAATGTTCTATGGTTGATAAACTATCCATATTTTGGAAAATCATACAGCTAACTTAAAATATTCGTTTCATTGTACCCTAGTAGGGGGTATAATGAAACAAAGTAAATCATTAGAAAACGAGGTAATTGTTTAAATTTACAGAAAAAGGTAAAGTGTCATTTTGCTTTATCGTTTGTCTCAGTGTAGTGGGTTCTGACAAAGCCAACCGATATCATCTGCATGTAGCATGTTAACATTTGGTTTGTTAGGTAAAACAAAACTGGTTTTTAAACTTCAATTATTTTAGATACGCGTTTTTATAGTCATCGTCCTTATTAATTTTCTAAATAACTTTCCCATCAGAATAAAAGTTAAAATGCTTTCTCGGAAATTTGCCAGCATAACACCTTCAACACTCAGAGTTGTACGGAGGTATGTTTCTTTTGGTTCGGGAATCAAAATATGTCAATTTCAGAAACAGCTAAAATTACATTCACTTCATCGCCTGAATATTTAGAAGACTCATATAACAGTTTTGTCCTTACGTAACTTTTTTTAACTTGCTTTACATTTTTTTTACTCTTTCTTTAAAGTCGACTTTAACAGGAGTGCCTATTGCTATACATATTTGTCCTTGTCCTTTGTTCTGCAGCTTTAAGTAGCTTCAAAAGATTTCTTAATTAATGAAAATACTCCCACCAATATGTGTATAATTGAAATTGTAACTGGAGTGGAAGATTTGATTTTTGCCTGGTTAAAATTGTTTGAGGTGGGGATTTAATTATAGTATCGTTTGGGCGAGTCGATTCTTCAATGTTTGTCGCACTTTGCGTTTATTCTTTGATTCTGGTTTCATTTGGAGATTCAAATCTTGCCTTATTTTAGTTGATACTTTAATTATTTTTCAGGTTTAAGTTGTTCTTGTAGAGCATGATCGGTAATAAAGCTTGATACGAAGTCATCATCCGTAAAGATGTTTACATTATTTGGGAAAATTGCGGCCTTCTGGAATACTGGCAACATTTGTGAGAGTTACGAAACGTTGATATGCAATGCCAATGAAATTAGCCATTTGATAAATGATTACTGGTGCGCCAGAACTGATGTAGGGCATTATTATAATCAATTGGATTGAAACGATCTAAAACTAAAGATATTAAGGGGTTGTGCCTCATTGCTATAGTGTGGTCGAATGATAAGGATAATTACAGTATTCTATTTGGCAGGATTTAATGCTTTAATTGAGAGGTGACTTTCATGATTATCTAATACTAGTAATGTAGGATCCTTATTTAATGGTTGTATTTTCTATTAAATGTTACATAACGTTTAGTATTTGTATTTATTTTAATTTGCTTTACTTTTAAGAGTACTTTTGTTTTAGTTAAATGAATCCATGATTTATTTAGCATAAAATTTACTTTGTATAGAATTTGGTTGTTATTCCACACATACTATGTTTCCCTCCAATGTGTGTGATTAAATCACATGTAGTTCTGCAGGTTCTACTGAATTATGTCGAACTATTAAGTATAATTTTTATTATTGCTGTTTTCATAGTACAACACCTTTAATTAATTCGTTTTGCAAGCCATCAAACCATTTGGGTCATATTTTGCGCCCATTGTTTTTATTTTACTTTCTAACACTTATTGATAGTCGTTATGGAAATTTGAGTTAATCTCTACTATAGTTATTATGTTGTATAATCCATATTAATTTGAATATTTGAATATTTAATATAAGTTATTGTTAATCCAAGAAAACTTTGTAATGTAAAAATTCATTTTTGATGCAAATTGAATATAACACAAGTATCCCTGTTGCTCTAAAATTAATTTAAACAAACATTATGCTCTAACCATCGTTTTATAATGGCGAATAGTCTATCTTATTTTCCAATTTATATTTTGAATGTTTTTCTGGAAAGGAAACAAGAAATCATGTGTAGCTAAATTTGTGAATTACGGAGTCGAGAAGCTACGATTACGTTATTTTTGTATAAAACCTTGCATGTTTTAGACATTGCATGCTTGATTGCTAACACAATATAATTCAAGCAGTTTGCGTCAAATATTATTTTTCAAACTCCTCAGAAGACTATTAAATTAAATATTAATTTATGTGGTCACTAAATTTAATTAGCTATAGAAGCTTTTATGTGGTTTTCGGTGATCAATTCTCGTCTCGAAATCGAATGTCTTAATTATGTTGCCGTTAGAATCTATCTAGAATTTTATTGTACTACCACTAGGACATAACTTGTTCCAAACTATACTATACTTGAAATCTAACTAACTGATTATAATTTTATTAGTCTTGCACGAAGACCCGATTGACTGCCATATTTATCGTGGCAACAATTAACTTCCCCACGAATTTTACGTTTCATTGAATTATTATTTCTACCATTCATAACATGTAAAATGTTGCTTATTGTATAACAAGGAAGGCAGTTTACTGAAAATTATTTATGTGGCGCGAAACGCCTTCGCAATTATTAAATATCAATGAATACTTGTATTTCCGTAAAGTTAAATGAACTTCTTTTTAAACTTTAAGATATAATATAATTTCTAACTATTATTTGATTCTCTCGCATTATTTATTAATTGGGACTAATAAATTGTATCTTAAATTCATGCTGAATATAGCAGCAGTCGTCAAAATCTTGGGCTTGGAATTGGCAGCAACATGATCTATATTCAAATGTAATGTGGTCCTAATACACAATTCAACGAATTTCCTCTCACATTTATGATTTTCATGCTAGTTTCCACTTCATTTGATCAAAAATGTTATTAAATATTTTTGTTCCGTTTTACATTAGAAATATGCTCTCAGAATATGATCATATGGTTATAAAACAAATAATCAACACTTTGAATCAACACATATAAAACTTATAATAAATAAACAAACATGAAAAACCAACTTTTGATGAAGTTTTGATCTGTATTAAGAAAAAACATGGGTTCAAATAAACCAAGATAAACACGAGGGTGTATCAAATGGAAACTTTAAAAATACTTTAAATTTTATATTGTAACAATTAAGAAAAAATCATACGTCATTTTTTGAAGTAGAATGCAAGTTTTCCACCGCTTCGGAGGTGCATTGATACCACTTTCAAAGAATTCTTTTGGTCGTGACTATTAATTTCTTCATCACTTCTAAAATGCTTGCCTCTCAGTGCTTCTTTGAGCGGTCCGAACACTTGGAAGTCACTAAGGGCGAGGTCTAGCGAATAAGACGGGTGTATGAGACATTCAAATTTGATACTCTAGATAGTTTGAACAGTTAAATGGGTTGTATGGGATTAGGTGTTGTCATGCTGTAAAAGTATACCTAAAGTCACAAGTCCTCGTCGTTTACTCCTCATTGCAGGGTAAAGTTGATTTTTAAGGAGGTTTAAATAAGAGATACTGGTTACAGTTACTCCCCTTTCCATGTAACGTTCTAAAATACCCCCTTTGCTTCCCAGAACAGAGTGAGCATGAGATTTCCCATTTTTAAACTTCCTACTCCACTCGTATACTTGCTGCACGGACAAATACGAATTACTGTACTGTGCTATTGTCCTGAGATTAATTTCAATCTGTTTGACACATTTACTACTAAAAAAACACACCACGGGTCGCTGCTCTTACGCAATGCATGTAGATAGTGGGACAGCCATCTTATTCGTGAAGCTGATGCCTTCTTCTGTGTTATAGCCTCACTTGGCCATATGTCGGTCATTTAGTGAAACTCACTAACAAATTAATCATATAGCTGTTCTGAATTTTATCATTTGATATATCCTCGTATAGAGTATGTTTGACACATTTACTACCTAAAAAACATATCACAGGTCACTTCCCTAACGCAGTGCATGTAGATAGTGGGACAGCCATCTTGTTCCTGAATCTGACGGCTTCTTCCGTGTTATAGCCTCCCTTTGCCATCTGTCGGTCATTTAGTGAAACTCACTACCAAATCAATCATATAGCTGTTCTGAATTTTATCATTTGATGCACCTCGTACATGGTGTGCGTGATGTCATGTTAATCGATCATTAGGTGTTGTAATTCTAAACTGCTTATCATAAACAATGATGTTATAGAACATAATTTATTGCTTCAGGGTCTTTCACAAGTACTCAATTTTAAAATGTAACAAATTCCTACACAGAAAAGTTTATTAATTTTATATTGTCATCAATAGAAAAGATGGTTCATATTAATTCCAATTGTTTCATTTTTAGATCCATTTAGGTCGATTATGATTGGTCATGTATTTACAAAAAAAAACAATAACTGTAATTTAATCCGTGATTACATTTGTAAAGTTATTTTTACTTTAGATTTACACAACAAACGTTTTTTTTAATAAGTAGTAGTATGAGAGCAATTCATAAAATGTTAATGCTTCTTTTTTTTAAAAAAAAAGGCTTTTGCATAAATGATCATGTCTTGTAAAATAGAATCATTATTTCTTTTTCTAAAATTATTTCAAAGCAACTGCATAGTTTAATAATGTATCGTAGTTATTATACGCATGTTACTTGTAATTTTTTTTGTTTGGGATTTAAAAAATTTGGATTGTTAATATACAATGAATGATATTAATAAACTTTAAAATCAAATTTTCAAAAACAATGACAATGACTCAAAATGTAAGACAACGATTTTTTTTTCGGAAATAAATTGCTCAGCTTCATTTAAATATGTTGTTAAAATTTAATAATGGAATTTTGATATAAATTATTATGTAAGAATTGGTAATGTCTAAAGTTAACTCAATTTTATAATTGAATAAATATCAATTTCCTGTAATATAGGACGATACTACTTAGTAAAAAATGTTTCTTCCTGAAATATTTTAATAAGTGAAGAGATTAAACTAAACATTAACTATACATGCGTTCAGATTTTCACTAGTATAATCAAGAGAAGATAAAAAATCCTTCATGAGTAGATTGATTTAACAATCCTTTTATTTTCCTAAAAAATGTCTAGAGCACTAGATATGGGTTAAACTTTGAATTTACCTGATTTCTACATTCTTATATAATTTATAAACCTTAAAAAATTAAACAAATTTTCAAAATAATAAAATTAAGTACTCGTATCTTTATCGCGTATTAATTTCCATAATTTCAATACACTGTAAAAAAGTATTGTATTAATGCCGGATGAGTCGCAAAGGTTGGCGCTTGTTTGAACTTGATGCCAATCATACACCTTTCTAAGATTTTTCCTACTGATTTTCAGAGTTTAGCGTCGAATCATGTCGTAATTACCGATTGAATATCATTAACTTAAAAGTTGTTATTCTTCTATAACTTATTTTGAAAAATTTATTTTAGTCTTTACCGAAAATAATTTATTAGTTCTGCAAAAATTGTTTTGCAACTAAAAGCACGTGTATTACAAGAAATTATAGAGCATGCGTATGAAAATAAAAAAACTTCAAGTCAAGCTAAATCTTAAATAAAATATTTATACACCTCAATAAATAAAAATTACTAAGGAAGCGCCCTAAACACATAAAATTGTATGCAGATTGACCAACCATGATGGCGGCGTTAGCATGCTGGGCGCATGTATTAAAAACATCAAATTTTAAAAATTTAACATTATGGAATACATATGCATTAATATATATTATTGTGTATACACAGTAAGCAAACAAGTTACATACACAATTAACAAAAATCTTTCACGACTTGACACTTTAACTGTGCACTAACAATGATGATGTCTACCACAGATAGTGCTTCAAAACCGGATATATACATATCTCAAGTTTGATATAGATAGAGGCGCTTCCTTATTATTCTTTATTCGTTGATACGTTTCAACTTTAGGTGATAAAATGGTAAGGTTGCAGCGTGCCAAATTCAACCTGGCGAAAACTGTTTCGACTCAATTAGTAGATTCTTTTAACTTTTATTTATAAATTAAAGTTCTTCAACGCATTTCTACATTGAAATCACCGGACACACAGCACACACAGTTGTGACGTGTCACAAAAACAGCGAGCAGGCTTTATATTTTAACTTTTTCATAATGTTGTTTGATTCTATTTTAATTAAATAATTGATTCACGTTTCTTTTAAAACAATGAATCATAATAAATAATATTTGAATTCTAGATAATATTTTAAAGAGTATAGGTTTATCTGGAAACAAATTGAAAGAAATGGTGCAGAAATTTATATACAATCCTTTGCGATTAATTCGTAGCTCTACGAGGGTGTATTAGTAAATAGCTGGTCTATAAACTTTCCCATAAACACAACTAAAAGGGGTTACCATAATAACGAATATGATATTTCATAACTAGTTCATCCAATTTTGGTGATAAAGAGTTTAGGCTATTCCACACTGAGAATTAAAAAAAAAGTCATATAATCTCATTTTATTAAAATTGAGCATTGAGCATGGTTAAATATCTGTTTTTGAAGACGTTGACGGATTATTATTGAACAGGCTTCAAATGTATAATTGATACTTTAAACATTTCACACGAATGCGTTTTTCACATCTTATATCATGATTTGGATATCAGAAAATTATCTGCTAAATGAATCCCCAAATGTCTCAATGCTGGTCAAAAACAATTCCGAGTGACAACCTCCAAGGCACTCTCCCGTTATTTTGGAGATAAGTCTTAAAACCCCTTAGATCTTATTGTTACTATGAATGAAATGCAGATTCATCATCACATTCCAGAAACTAACAAGCAATCAAAGGAACAAAAATGCGTTGGTACCTCCGGCCGTGTTCAAAAATTTGCAGGAAATGTTTTCGTATCAATTTTTTGGGATAAGCACTGAATAATTGTGTTTAACAACTTATAAGCGGGTAAAACTGTGACGAGGGTGTATGTTTCTACATGAATTGTAGAGAATGCCGTGGCAAAATATTTAAAGGTATGCTTTCCTCACATGTTAATGGTCCCGCTCACAAGTCCTTGATTTCCTTGCAAAAAATTGACTAGTTCGCTTTGAATTGATTGCCTTCCCACCTATTCGCCAAATTTAGCCTCATTAGACTAGTATCTATTACAGAAACTAACAAAAAATCTTAAAAGAAAAGTTCTGATCGAGTGAAGCGGTAATAAGTATTGTGAAGAGGAGGTTTTTAAATCAAAAACAAAGAATTTTTCTCAACGGGTTTGAAGCACCTTATGAGCACTGTGCTAAGTATATAGAGTTAAAAGGTGACTAAGTTAAATAAATAAAAATTTCGTTTTGAGTTACAGTAACGTTTTATATTAGGCTATTAGGTAACTCCTCGTACTTTATTGTTTAACACAGTAGCATGCTCATTTTTATGAAGTAGATTTAAACGGTTTTCAACTAAATAGATAATATTTTGTTTTTCTTTGTATTGTTAATTTTCAGTATTGTTTCACTGTAAAAATGCTTTTGTAATACATACATAGTAGATATAATATAAATATTTTTCAATATTTTATATTTTTAGATGCAAACAAATATGTCAAGAAGTCCTAAATCGCAGTATTTTCCTTCCACAATGCTTCCTCCTCCACCATTACCACCTATGGCACGTCCAGTTGCGATTATACGGTCAACAGGCGATGTAACTATGAGCGGCACAAATTCTCCTCCTGCTAGTATAACTCCACCCGGTAGCGAAACATCTCCAGGTAATGATGTTCCCGAATTAAACTCATCGCCACCGTTAAGTCCAGGAAGTCAAGATCGACGGAAATCTCCGTCGCAGAGAAGTTCAGTGCCTACCAGCAGTCCATATTCGCCCAACCGTGATTATTCGTTCAACCACTTTCATCCACAACCAGGACATGTTGGTAGTATATGCGGTGTGATAAATGTTACATGAATTAATTTTCATATATTTCAGCTTTTCAGTTACCAGAGTATGAGTGGAATGTCTGGTGTTATCAGTCCTACCAACCTCAGCATGTACTCACCCAATGTGAATACGGCGAGAGGTACTCCGCGTTCTAGTTCAATTCCTAGATGGAGTACGCCACTTTTTACTCTCGATCAGGAGGACTTCAGTATGATTACTCATCCCGTATCGGGATCAAATGCTGAAACTAATACAGTTATTCTTATGGATGATACTACTGCAGCGGGATCAGCTTCAGAACATGCTACTCAATGTTGTACAAGTTCAAATCTTATGTGTGATGCTGATCGATTTTTTCAATCTAGTGTACCAGGCGATGGATTAGAAAACTCCGCTCAAAGAGAATCTGAATCACTGTCGACACCGAAGTCGCCATAAGCCTTTACAACGATAAACTGCCTTATAATCTGCAGCTTTTCTTGCCGATTTATGTGTGAAGATTTTGTTGGATTATCATCATTTTGATGTCAGTGCGCATTAGAAGCTGCTCAATTAGTATAGACTGTATAGTAATTGTACGTTACTTAAGTAGGTTAGACACCAAATGCCAAACTAGGCTGTGTATGCACTGCAGTTTTGAGTATCTTATGGAAGACACATCCATAAGATACTCATAATCGGTGATATTAGGTTGAATTCTGTTCCTATGTTGGGTAGAATATCCAGCGGTGCTTGTCTTCCACGAACATGCTTAGCGCGCTGGCCGATTTTCGGCTCTGCCGCACAAGCAGTGAGCTGGGTCTGTGCCTTAGTATTACAATAATATTGAATACCGTAGCCTAGTTGTTAGATTCTTATATATTCGAGCTTGCTCACAGCGCAACGCCAGCTCATCAGTATACTACGATAACGGCAAAATGCCAGCTGCACCAAATGGCATAGTGTAATATGTATATAATATATTTATATACGTACATATATATGTATATATATGTTGCCGAGAACGTAAGTACCTACTTAAATCTTAAATTGTAAATCATTTTTTTGTATGATATACAACATAAGATTTTCTTAAACATTTTCGGTAATATATCAATAAAATCTACTGTGATCGAGTACCCTTAAAGTAGTTGTGGTAGTGTAAAGAGTTCAATGAATAGGTCATCATTGGTCTCTTAGGTCATACTCTACCCTAACTTCTTTATTAGTTTTCACTTCTAGTCACTTGTCAAGCAGAGTGACCCTGACTGATGTATTTATTCCCTCCGTTTCGACAACTAACTTTGTGCTCTGCTGGGACACTCTGCCTCATCCCCATCCAGCTGTTCTATTACTGTACTGTATATAACAACCAGTCTGTTAATTAACACATTACTTATAGAATCGGGTGATATTATAACCAGTGCCATGATATTGTTAACTCAATTGTTAAGCGTATTATACGCCAGTAGTATTGGTTATTAATTATTGTAGGAAGCTTAAAAACACGATTGTATGAAATTACTTTTAAGATTAAATCAGAGGGTTTATTTAATAATATTGTTCTTTTAATTCTCCTATACTACAATTGAAGCAAACCTAAATTTAAATTAAGACATAGGTTTTCCGAACATTTTATGAGAAGATATAACGTTGGTATCATATAATAAAACCAATCTAACAAAATACTATGAAAGTTATTAAACTTTAAGGACAATTTAAATAACTTGTTCATTTGATAAATTTTCTATAAGTATTGGTACTAACTATAAATTAAATTATACAATTATATGAAAAAATTATTATTTATATGTAGTAGCGTACCTAGGGGAGGGAGCGATCTACTTTGGGCGACACAAATTTTGGGGCGGAATTTTAGGCTAATATAAAAATACTAATAAATAATATTGAGGACCGCAGGTCGTAAAAGCTCTAGGTATGCCACTGCGTATATGATTGGAAATGGATTAAAAAATATGCTAAGTGCAGAACCGCTTAAAGAACAATGAACTTAGCAAGCGTAAAATGCATGATTTAGATATTCATCATTGATTAATATCTTTATTTTTAATGTGAAATAGACGAAATTGCCTCTATGAATTTTACATAATCCTAATACTTAAAAACTCTAATTAAACTAATAAGGATTTGTTTGTAAAATAAAATTGTAAATACCTAAATTAGTTTCTAAGAATACATCTAACATGAGTACAATATAGTACATAAAAATACTTATAAAAAGCTATATCGAGCTCTACATTTTGAATTAAATTTGTAGAACGCTTCAAACTTGAATACGTCATTAGTAGGCACATAGAAAGCTTTACTATAGACCACATATATATAGACCATATATATACATCCTGCCATCATTTCGACATCTATTAATTGCCAATTAACGTTTAATCTAAAGTCCACCTGTATTTGTGTGCCCAATACATGGAAGCCACTTTACTTTCAATTTTAAACGACATTTTTGGTAACGCCTGGCATAGTAGTGTTTAATTTCTAAAAATAGGATAGACGCCAATTTTTAGATTAATGAACAAAAATATAAAATTTCGGTTTATTCCTTTTACGAGCGAAATGCTACCATCAAATTGTGTATATGTTATTTGTATATAATTCTTTAATTTTACGCTTATTTAACATCCGATAATTTGGCATCGTTGCTTTATGTTGCGTACACATTATTTTATTTAGTGTTGCGAGTTAAAGGTGTGAGTTAGAATGTCTGCGTCATGAATAGAACAGAAAAGATATTAGCTTTATCAGGTAAGTATTGTGCTTATTAATGTATAATTTTAAACTACATAGAGGAATAATTCTGTCGTCACATGCAACAAAGATATAAATAAAAATGATGTGTTCTAAGTATTCTCTTTGTTGTAGTATACAATTGAATTTAGATGATTCCGTTGAGCAAATTTAAACTTTATTGTAAAACTATGTTTTCTTTATTAGTTCAATAAACGGAAATACTGAAGAAATACCTAACTATTCAAAAAATGATCATGCCTTTTGAGTTATACTCTTATTGCATTTTTTGTTTTAAATATGTTTGCTACAGGGTTTACGTATAGTTTTATCTTTTTTGCGACGATATTATTGAAAGTTTTTATCATAAATATGAATATTATTCACGCTTTTATTTATAAATTGTTTTAGCAAAGTAGGTAGAGGTATAAAGCATTAGAAAAATATTGAGAAATGTTATTTATTGTACATGACAACTAAAGTTGGGCTTTGCTTAATTCATAATGTAAAATCTTAATATAAAAACAAAATCAATTAAAAACAGTAGTTTGGTAACAAAAGCAAATAAAACACAGAACTTTAGGTAATTTCCTTGCTTTTTGATTACGTAATACAAGTCTATCTAACAATAAGTCAGGGTCAAAATCTGCGACGTTTTTTGATGTATATTATTATAGAAATATGCAGTATCTGCATCTAATTGGCCTACCAATGACAAAAGATTATGTTTTTTTGCTTCAGATATAGCAAGAAGTTGATCATAAGCAATAGACACAACACATTCTTCAACTAAAATTTTTGTTGTTTTTTGTGTAGTTCATTTGTTTTAAAATCAGGATTAGTGTCAAGACTATACATGAAATTAAATAAGCCAAGAGAATCAGTCTTGTTAAAGAGCAACCATTTTAATTTTCTATAATCAAATCAGTCTTTTGTGGAGCAGTTTTGTATTTATAGAGAAACGTTTAAGTGAGAAAAATCTTGAAATCTTTTTGAGACATCACTGTTACTGTAAATCTATTATTATTAGCAGCAATTTAAACCAGTTGATACCAGTATCTAGGTGTAGAAATAGGAAGTGGACTTCTCTTGCATTTTTCTTAATCAGAGCGTGATCACTATCGCATTTCCATATGTATGTGGCCAGGAGTCAACATTTATAATCAACGGTTTTCAATCTACGATGCGTTTGAAGAGTAAGCATGAACATTGCTCTTATATTTCTGTTTTTGTTTTGACCATCACATGGGTCGAAATATAATATTACGTGTTCCCTTTAGGCTCTAGCTTCAATAAGTATTTGAATAGATAGGAAGCAATCTCAACTGATCCGCATTTTGCAGTTAATTAAGTTGACTGTTCCAGTAACACAATCATATACAGTTAAATTATAAATAGATAACTGTATTTTATAAATACATCTTCAGATGTTAAAAGAGGCGCAGGTAAATTTTGCTGTAGTCAAGCCCGAGAAATTTCATATTAGAAGACTCTTTACACCATTCTTTATCTTGAGAATTTTGCTCATATTCCTCGTCAACTTTCTTATGATGAATTTCCATTTTTTCCCACTTCGCTACTAATTTTTCTATTACTGGACTAGTTTTCAGAAGGTGAAGATCACAAAGCTGACAGATATCCAAAGCCGGCATTTTGAATTTTAGCTCAGTTTGAATAAATACCTTTCTATAAGTCGGTATTGACCCGGGTTCATTTCCTACTTTACAGTATAAGTGGTATGAGTACATGATATAAAGGTTTAGGTGAAATTGTAAGCACATTTTCGCTCTTTTGTAAGGGATATAATGTGTTCTTTTACTGCGCAGGGTTTTTCTTTTCTTGCAACAATTTTAATATGCTTTCTACGTTGATTTTCTCTTAGCATGTCTAAAGATGATGCCATTTTATTTTCAATTACTTCAGTTACAAAACGATTTGTTTCATCTAATATAGCTAAGAAGCATTTTCACATGTGCTTATTTTTCTGTTCATTATTTCTAATTGATAAAAATGCTTATTTTTACTCCTGTTTGTTTTTTCCCATTAACTTTGGTTTTTGTTACTTTCTTTGTTTCTGCATGTAGGTTACACATTGTGTAATAAAATATTTTCGTTCTTCCAATAATCCTAATGATCAATATTATTCGAATATAATCTACTTTTCTATTTCATAAATACTCATTTTACATTTTTCTACACAGCTGTAGTTCTCAAGGTTTTTTGTCTCTTTTTTTTCCGTTTACTGTAAAATATTCTTTTTCTACATTTCCTTTTTCTGTTTTTTATAAACCATTTGTTATTACTGTCTAACATCAATGATTTTTCAGACACACTTAAACTGATGTCCCTTATATTGCTTAAGTTTTAATCGTTTCTTTATTACCTTTTTGCAATTCGTTTTCTTTACTACCTTCTTGTAAATCGATATCTTTTACGCAGTTAATGTTAAACTGAGTACTATCTTCTACTAAACCGTTTAGTTCTACCAAGTCACTATTATCAATTCTGTTTCACACATCTCTTTGTTTTCATTATTTGTGGAAGTCCATTAATTTAAATCTATATTGCGTAAAAACTGCAATATTTTGTACAGTCAAATTCAATGTAGATGTCCACTATTTATTAAATAAGTTTTCTAAATAAAGTCACAATCTAAACTCAACATATTAACGCAAGGGTCCATTAATGACATTCCTATCGTTTGTTAAGATAACATTACGCCTTAGAATTTCCAGAAAGTTTAGTTAACCTTTAAATTGCCATTTCTCTTCTGGTAATACAAATGGATTAATCATGATGTTCCTATTAATATAAATTAAATGCTTTTTATATTATGGAATTTAGCTTTATCCTAAACATTGTTTTAATTATTTATATCGAGTGATCCGCACTTGCGGAATTGCTATGTAAATTGCATGCCCTAGAAATATCCACAAGTTCGCTTTCTTAATTATCTTTTTGAAGTTTAAAATGAAATTCAAAAATATTTGCGTTTTATACACGGTATTCCGTATATGTTTAACAGGTGATAAATCACTTTTTTATATACAACACAATATACAGTTTCAAAAATTCATATTTTACATAAAATCTTGAGAAAATTTTACTCGAAGCTTTGTAATTATTTATTAACAACAATAGGGATGATTACACAGTACGAGGCCAGTCACACAGCCACACGGAAAACGGTTGATTCGCGATCCGTGGTGTAGATGTTAATTCGCGGTTTTATGAACGGTTTCGCAGTTTTATAGGTATTTTCGCGGTTTTTTGGTATAATTCGCGATTTGATTTGCGGTTTTATTAGCAGTTTAGCGTTTTTATTCCCGGTTTTTCGGTTTAATTCGAGGTTTATTTCACAGGTTCGCGGTTTTATTCGCGTTTTATTTCAAAGTTTCGCGGAGTTTTCGGTTTAATTCGCGATTTTATTACCGGTTTCGCGTTATATTTCGCGGTTTTATTTGCTGTTTTCGGTTTAATTTGCGGTTTCGCGGTTTGTTTCACGGTTTGTTTCGCGATTTCGCGGTTTTATTAGCTATTCTTGGTTTAATTGGTGGTTTATTTCGTGACTTTTCCGTTTAATTCGCGGTTTTATTAGCGGTTTCACGGTTTATTTTGCGGTTTTGTTAGCTGTTTTCGGTTTAATTCGCGGATTATTTCGCGGGTTCACGGTTCTATTAGCGTTCTATTTCGTGGTTTTAGTTACGGCTTAATTTAATTAATCAATCAATTAATGTAAAAATCGAAGCTCTAATTAAATTGATTTAAAGTTCTTTATTAAGTAATTAGTCTGGTATGGTGTCGATTCCGTAAGTAAGGAATACTACATCGACATAGGGTACGATTTAGGCTAGCAACCAGGTCTACCTTTAAAAACAATTGCTAAAAAGGACGCAAGAAAAGCCTCGTACAATCAAAGCCATGATAGGCGGCTGAGATTGAACAAGATTGGCCCACCTTGGAATAAACGCGAGAAAATGGAATGTAAAGTGGGAACGTGGAACGTAAGAGGGATGTATGGAAATAAACATGAGATTTTGAGTAAAATGAGCGCGAGAAGGTTAGATGAGCTGTATGTGAGTGAAGATAAGCTGAAAGTAAAAGAAGTGATACAGATGGATGAAGGAAATCTAGGTTTCTCGTCTGGAGTAGAAAGTTGGACACATGGTTCAAATGGAGTGGGATTGATTTTGAGCGAATTCGCTAAAGCACATGTAAGGGAGTATGAATTGGCGTCCCCGCGGCTACTCTAGGTTCAAATGACGATAGGCATCAGGCAAGTAGTGGTTGTAGCGTGTTATTCTCTGGTGAATGGTGATAACCAGGATCAATGTGAAACCTTTTGGATAGAGTTAGAAGGGGTACTTAATGCATGTCATGTGAATGATAGAGTAATTTTACTGGGTGACCCGAATGGATGGGTGGGAGTAAGAAGAAAAAACATTGATCGTGTAATTGGCCCTTACGCGCGATCCCAGAAGGAATGAGAATGGGGAAGCGTTAGTTAAGCCATGCTTAGAAAAGGGCATATTTGTAGCGAATACGTGGTTTAAACATAAAGATATCCATTTCTATACATGGCAAAGAGGAGAGTCTAGAAGCATGATTGATCTAAACGTTTATGATGAGAGGTTACGTGAATTGGTAAAGGACACACGAGCGATGAGATGTTCTGAATGTGGGACGGATCATTTTCTAGTAATGTCAAAAATTGAGCTTGGTAGAAAGTGGGTAAATAAGAAGAAGGCAGTTGTAAGAAAGATCAGAGTGAAAGTGGAAAGATAGCAGGAGGAGAATGTGAGGGAGGAATACCTACAAAACCTAGAGAAGAGAATGTTGTCAGAAGAATCTGAATGGAAGTATGAAATTAGAAAAGGTGGCATCGAATGTGCATGGAATAGGTGAAGTTGAAAGGCCTCGTGATAGAGTATATAACTAAAGTATGTGGAGTGAGTACGAATGGAAAGCCAAAAAAGAACGCATGGTGGAATGATGCCGTGAAAGATGCAGTAAAGGGAAAGAAAGAAATATATAAGACAATGATTGGAACCAAAGATGAGAAGAACAGAATGGATCTACTGAAAGCGTATCGGATTAAAAAGCAGCGTACGGAGGCAGTTGTGAAGGAGAGTAAAGAGGGTCTGATCGTGAAGGAGGGACTAAGAATGCAGAATGATTTTGACGGTAATAAAAGGTTATTATGGAAGTGGGTAAGGAATGCAAAGCAGGGTGTAAAGAACCGAGTAAACGGAATACGGAATAGCGAGAATGAAATGGAGTGGGATGAAAATGAAGTGATATTGCGTTGGAAAGAATATTTTACAAGGCTGTATGGCAACAGGGATACTGGGATAAGTGTAAATGTGGAAAATGCTGGAATAAATGAACTCAAAGAGAGCGATAAGAGTATAGGCGTAGAAGAAGTACGAAATGCAATAAAAAGTCTTAAAAATGGGAAGGCTGCTGGAGTAGATTAAGTTACGGAGGAAATGTTAAAGTATGGCGGTATGCGTCTAGGCGAATGGTTGTGCAAACTATTTAATGCTTGTGTTCAATTAGCAACAGTGCCAGAGGACTGGAAGTGTGCTATGATGGTGCCCCTGTACAAAGGCAAAGGTGGTAGATATGAATGCAAGAACTATAGAGCTATAAGTTTATTAAGTGTAGCTGGAAAGGTGTTTGATAGAATTATAATTGATAGAGTTCGCATAAATACTGAAAAGAAGATATATGATGTACAGGGTGTGTTAATGCTTGGACGAGGGTACGTGGATCAAACGTTTAGTCTGCAGCAAATAGCCGAGAAGTTTTTGCATGTTAATGAGATAATGTATTGTACGTTTGTGGATTTAGAGAAAGCATATGATAGTGTGAATAGATGCAAGTTATGGGCAACTCTGACGGAGTATGGTGTAAATGGAGAACTACTGAATGTAATAAAAGCAATGTATGGCGGAATCAGAGTGTGTGTGAGAGTGAACGGTGCGGTTAGTGAGTACTTTGGAATTGAGCACGGTGTGAGACAATGATGTGTGATATCTCCTTGGTTGTTTAATATATTTATGGATAAATGTGTGAGAAGTGCATGTGAGGACTAGAGTGGTATAAATATAGGCAGCGAAGATTTAAAAGTGTTAATGTATGCAGATGATGCAGTACTAGTAGCTAAAAGTATGAGCCAAATGCAACGAATATTGAATAAATTTGTAGAAGTGAGTGAAGGAATGGATCTGAAAA
>JAHWXV010201286.1:0-12979 GCA_024586415.1 Phrixothrix hirtus | reverse complement strand
GATAATACAAGTGGTTGTTACCATGCTCTGTGCCTTACTGACCTTTTACATACTAAAACTTGTACCTGTCCCTTCTTCTACCTGACTTTGATTGACAGGTGACACCTTCAACGCATACAGTTCCATTTATGCAAATCTATTTAAATATATAAACTTTTAAAATAATTTTCTTTTCAGTGCTTTTCTTTAAAATTTAATTTATATATATATATATATGTGTGTGTGTGTGTGTGTGTGTGTGTGTGTGTGTGTGTGTGCGCGTGCGTGCGTGCGTGCGTGCGTGCGTGCGTGCGTACGTGCGTGCGTGCGTGCGTGCGTGCGTGCGCGTGCGTGCGCGTGCGCGTGCGTGCGTGCGTATGTGTGTGTGTGTGTATGTTTTTGTGTGCTTTACGTGCGTGCTGCGTGCGTGCGTTCACGGGCGCGCATGTGTTTTTGTTTTTATATGTATTGACGTGCCCGCGCGTATATTTTTATGTGTGTATGAAATTTAGATGTATATTTATATAAAATATTTTTTTCTAAATCTCTCGTATAAGATTAATTATTAATGATGATTAGCTTCCCCTTGAATATGTTTTTTTCCTAATGCTATGCTAATATTTGTTTTTTATTTATGGCAAATTTTGAAGTCTTTCAAAATATTTTTACTATTATGTATATCATAAAAAGTGTGACTTATACAAGCGAAAACTTAATGAATTTCACACCGCAATTAGATATTCACAATTATAATATAAGAGGCAAAAACCTCCGATTGCTTTCCTACAAAATCACAAAGTTTCGTAAATCTCCTGGTTTACTCTCTATAATGCACTACCTGAAGAAACAAGTTAATACCAAACTATTATTCATTTAAAAACAGTGTAAAACTATTATTACAAAATAAGTCCTTCTATTCGATTAAGGAATTTCTGCCCTCAGAAAATTAAGAGTGAAATTTGAACTAGTTTATAATTCTTATCTAATACATCTAAATTACCAGCATTGTATAATAATCTCTGCGATGTTAACTTACCTTTTGTACCATTCTATGTTAGTTGATGTGAATAAATGTTTATTATTATTATTATTATATTATATGTTAATTTAGAAACATTGTGTTTATTTTAAAAAAATTGTTTGTCCGGTATTACCTGCAAATTGTTAACTTATTATTGTTTTTTTAGTTTTAAGAGTCGGTCTTTCCATCTTTTGCTAATTTTATTTGCTTAATTACTCTAGATACCGTTGTACTAATAACTGTTAATATAAACACTAGGTGCAGGATACATCGAACAGAAGATAGAAAGGCTGCCCGTAAGTTTAGCACAATTTTTAAGGCTGTGCTAGTAATTTCTGTAATTCACTAATAGCTTGATGTATGAATTTTACAATAAAAGGATTGTTTAATAAATTATCAGGTGTTTTATTTAATTCTTATTATCATAATTAATTCATTTTGTTATCATATTAATAAGTCCCGCTTTTATCAAATATTTTTGCAACAATTCATAGGTGGCGTAATCGACTCGTTTTCGATTATTGAACGTTGGCTGACTCCTCTCTTTGGTTCGAATACAAGTACACAGTATTGGTTTATAACAAATATCTAATATGTGAAAAATAAAAAGGCATTAATAATAATTTTAATATTTTTAAAACTTCTATAGGATAGTTTTACATTTTATTTAAAACTTCTCTTCTTATTTAAGCGTCTTACAAATTCCTTGGCTATTTTATCGTTACTTCTATTTTCTAATGTCCTCATCGCATCAGTTACTGAAAATACATGAAATTATAAGTAAATATAAAATATTATATAAGGTGTAGCAAAAATGCGGTCATATAAACATATGACCATGTTAGTCATGTTTGAGTTGGAAGCCAAGATATTAATGAAAACTTATTATTTTATTTTAAGCCATATAAATAAAAAGTTTAGGTACAAAAGCAAAAACAAAAAATATTCAAAACGACAGCCTCCTGCTAACCTTTCACGAACAATCGAAATTTTCGCGCTGATACTGATCATTGATGTTAACAACAGGCTGGAAGTAAAACATTTGTTTTAGGTGTTCCTAGATAAAAATCCAAAATCTGATAATTTGATGAGCCATGGCTCATGTTAGCTGCGTGCTACCTAAATTTTAGGATAAGCATTGTCTAGAAATTCCCTGACCACTCTACTAAAATATACCGATGCACCATTGTGCAACTAGTTACATCGCTCCTCTGATTGCTAGAGAAATCATGTCAAGTAAGTGGTTAAATAATTATCTAAAAGTCGTCTGTAAGCAGTATCTGTCAGTCGTTCTAAGAGAAAGATGGTACCTATTAGAAAATCACCGATTATTCCACTCAATAGGTGAAAGTTTTTCCTGTCGCCTTGTGGGCGAGGCTGCATGGGAATTTTCGTTCTGGTAAAGGTAAGATTGTGGAAACTAATTATCCGATCTCTGGTCATTTGGACATTTCTAAAACAATCGATTATTTACATATACCAAGATTTTCTTTAACTACAGGAGTTGGTGCTGCGATTGGCCTTTCATAATCCAATATTGCAGTATTAAAGCTTCCTGTTTCACTCAACAAAGCATGAATTGTTTAAAATACTTTTCTCCATGTAATCGACGATAAGGTAAACGTTGTATATAAAATTGCCTTGCTATTTCTAACGTTTTTTACATAGAAAAGTCAAGTTAAAGTAAGTCGTTTATGGTTGACAACATGGATACTTAAATCTGAAAAAAATAATATTTCCTCATTAATATTTTAACTTCCAACACAAATATGACACGAAAACTGTAATGTTCGGATAGATGTTTAAATAAACTTTTTTGTTAATTTTGATGAACTACTGGACTGCATTATTGTCACACCCCGTATACTTGTAATGATAAATAAAATATATTGCTCAAAAAAAGTTTGCATCACAAGATTAAGAAAGTTTACTCTCTTATATTTAAAACTTCTTGATTTTCGCTTAAACGCCTTTCCCTTGACTGCGATATACATTTCTCGCATGATACGTATTTTTTGAAGTTTTGTCATTGCAAACTTTACATAAACACTCTTAGGTAAACTTTCACGCAATTTAACCGCGGGAAGAACTGATTTAGCGAACGGTAGTTGCTTATCTTGAAGTTAGCCAAACTAACGTGCCAAGAGTGGGGTACTAGTTCCAAATATATACATGCAACGGCAGATTGTCCGCCGTTACAACAGCTGCCCCTCATTCTCTTTAGAAGACAGTTAAATTTAAACCCAATATACCTTTGCAGCTGTCTAAAACGGGTGTACAGAGTGCAATTTTCGATGCAAACCGTAACAAGCAATTTGCCTACTTAATTCCTCTATTCGAAAAGCTTGAATCGGTCGCATTCCTTCATTAAACAACGACAGAGCGAAACAATTAGCATGGAAACGTGAGCATCAAAATTGGAATAGTGTAGAACGGTATTCCGTAATGTTGGCGTGGATTACGTTATGATAAAAGATGTAACATGATATACAAGAGTCTAGGAAAGGCCTTATTTTGGTTTGAACAGAAATATTATTCTATTGGCGCGCACCGCTCTAGTCGATCAATTGAAATCTAACCGTTCAATAGCACATTGATGAGGTATTGGAAATCTTGTGCCCAATTTATTCTGATAGACATGAGTTGAATAGTTAGGATGAGAAAATGGAATTACCTGCAAATTCTGTTGATATGAACTGGTTTGAACACGCATGGAGCATACTAAAGAAAAGGATAGCGTCCTAAACCTCAGGAAAACGTAATAACCTTATTCTGAGGATGTTACTGATATGGAGCTAGTCCGCAACTTTGCGTCTTATGAGGAAATAACTCACCCTTTGAAAGGAGTAACCGCCTTAACTACTCTGTTGTCCAAAAAAAGCTTAGATCTTTCAAGGGTTGTATATTAATCCCTCTAGACGCTTTGATGCTTTCAAAAGGATAGCCAGCCTCAACCACCCTAATTATAGGCTTTGGAACTTGAAAAGGGGCCACAGTGATCAACTAAAAAACTCAGATTTACAACTCGTTTATTTTTACTAAATGACCTGTTTATGTACACATGTTTTGCGTGACGTCTGTATTACGTAATAAATTTAAAGTCCAGGTTTTTGCTGTCTGGTAGTTTTGTAACAATTATGTATTGTCTATTACATCAATAGTTCTTTTCTAATCTTAACTTAATTTTATTTGTTTTTTAAGGTCTTATTACATTAGATATTTTTGTAACTTAATTTATAATTTGCCATCTGTGTTATCCTTATTTTATTATCATGTTTAATCTTAACTTTGGGCTGTTTTGTTTATAATATAAGTTTATTACGTAAATAAATGACACACAAAGTTTTGCTGATAGTCTTAGTTGCATTTTAATTATTGCGTTTATGCTGATGTGCTGACTTGACTTTCACAATCAATGTTCTTTATATTACCTAGATATTTGAATTGTGATATGACCTTTCACTTATGAATTTTATTTTGAATATTTTCCTTTTTTAGGGGTTACTTATATGTACATATTTGAAATACATTTTTTAAACTTATTTCTACCTTAATTCTTTGCTACGTTTAAGGCTTATAAATTATACATTTTATCTATTCCGTATGTAGCTCTCGTCTCTGGTTTCTGTTAAGATATGGATCTTAACACTAAGATTTGCCCAATATAATTGATATTGGCAGAAACACACAGGTATTAAAAGTTGATGCAGCAAATTTATCTTTAATAATATTTTGTTTAACGTGTGTATCGATTCCTTTAATATTATTATTAAAATTTGTCAGTGTATATCATATATTTGTTTTCCCTTTTCCATATTTTAATTAGGTTGGATCAATTTATACTTTTTAAATTTACTTCATAAAGAGATCTGATGCAAACACTTTTCAGAGCAGTTTATATACAAGTTACAAGGAAATTAAACCCAAAACTTCGTATACCATTAAAGCATAGCAAAGGTCGTGAATAATAAAATAAAGTGACCATACAGTGGTTAAAGAAGCCCATTACATGTTTTGCTTGTTTGAGGTTCTTCAAATCAAATTCTATAAGCGTGTATCATACTACTTTAACTTACAATTTTGTAATTGTATGCTATTTTGTGATGTATAGCTAGGCAGGTCATAAACGCTATCTCACAACTATACTATTTATTTCTAGGATCCAAGTCCTGTCATTGCTAAATGGAGAAGTCGGCGAAACTTTGTGCTAAAATCGTAAATAGTGGAATGGTGTAAACATTTTTATCGCACTATCAAGTGATATATTGAAATCTGTTCTTGAAAAACATTGGATTCACCGATGCCTCGCTGTACGAACCCCAACAATCGTACAAGCTATTAAGGCCCAACTTTAGCGTAATCCTAGCCGAATGCAAAACCTGATGGCTTTGCAGGTGAAATTTGTGGTGTTAAATTATTCATAGATTATAGTTTTGTATTTTATGAATGAATAACAACTAATTCAGTAACAACAGGTTTTCCTTATATTCATTCCAAAATATTATATCAGGAATGTATTTATTGAGAACCATTAGCATAACGCTATATTCTAATTCTGAAAAGTCGTGGGCAACTGTGAGGAAGAAAGCACGACTTGTTTTAGCGCTCTTGCCTAATAACTTTGAACGAACAACATGTTTAAGAGATGTTCTCGATTATTGCTAAAATTTAATTTAAATGCTTTCATAAAATGTTAAAAATAAATATCTAATTCTTTGTTCAGTATTTTAAAGTAATTTTGGAGAATGCATCGGCTATGCTTTTCGTTTCAAAATTTATTTATGTGACTTCAATTATTGACTTAAAACTAATATCATCTGATTTTAGATTCGATTATATCTTTGCATAATGTTCTGGTGAGTAGCCGAAAATATTTATAATTACAAAGACTCAGCCTTCTAATATATTCAAGCGCGTTGAAACACGTCGTTCAATGGATGTACACATGTATTTTTCAATTTGCATCAATAAAATTAGGACTGATAAAATAAGTTCTATATTAAGATGTGCTACTGGCAATGTTGGTTTTTATCGTACCGTTATAATTAATTATATTTATCAATTAATTCAAAGGTTGAAGCAACATAAAACAAAAATAATCTTATTATTTTCAGCTGTCAGTGTTTAATTAATTTAATTGAAATGGAAAGTGTTTGAGGAATCAATTGTTGTAATTTTCGTTGATAAAGTGTATAACTTGGCTTATTTCTGTTATTGTTACTTTTTGTTACAGAACGACACCGAGAGTCGATGGATTAATGCATTTGACGGATGGATGTGACGTTTTAAGAAGGTCCAAACACCTGGGAGATCCAGTAAAACAAAGGGTCATTCGTAAGGTTATTTTTTATAATTTACAATTTATAACAAAAATATAAACTGTCACAATTAAAATTCAATTGCTTGTAAAACAAAATTGCATTAAATTTGTTATTTGTTATTCAAAAGACGAACAAAGGAAAAATCTAGGTAGATGATTCCATTGCTACAGTTTTGCTTAATCTTAATATTTAATATCTTGAATCTTGAATCATTGCAAATTTTGGCGTCCATAATAAATAAGATTGTAGGATTCGCATTTTTCTTAGTTTGTTTTACAACGAACCCGCTAAAACTATTAGAGCCTAGACATTAAGTGGAAGACCCTATAAGATTTGCCAATTGCCACTTTACTCTTGTCGTTTTTTGGTTATTTAAGCTTAAACATGTTTCTTACACCTATGATTCTCTTTTACATGAACTAATCGGCTTCTTTGAGAAAATTGGTTGAAGCAAATTATCGAGGAAAATTTCCGGAGTTAAGCAGCGTTTTGCGTGTTCAATAATTTGGACGGATAACCATTGCAATTATCATCCTTAAAATAATCGTAAATAATATTTTAATTATTTGTAAACATTATTTGCATATCTACAACACGTAAGAGAAAGTCATGTGTTTTTTTATTTTGAATTGATCCTTTAAAAGCGATATTTAAGAACTTTGCTTCATTTAAATGTGTAGGATTTAGAAGTTTTGAATTTAACTCTTATTTTTAACCTTTTATACTTGACAGATTTACACACTATAAGCACATAGCTAAAAAATTGTTGATTTATAATATAATAATTATTTATACAAATATTGTATAAAACCATCACCTTACCATTTTATTATAATATAACTTTATAACTTTAAAATGTACATAACTCTTTAAAGGAGTATTAGTCTTATGATAATATGATACAACTTGTTTGAAATGTAGGATTGTATTGAATAATATAATTTCATGTAATTTAAAACTATATCTTTTAGAAAAAATAACTATAAGAAAAGTGTTTCCTGCGTACTATCAACCACTATATGCTTATTGTTGTTTATTTCAGACACCCTGTATAGTTGCATATTAATATTTACTCACCAAGGTCTACGGAACGATGTAATAATAAACGAACTTGATCCCCTGTCTTTATTTCATTTTTATGAATTTCTGGTATATCACAAAAATTAATAAATGCTTCTCCTATATATCCATTAATAATTCCGAAGCAACCTTTATTCTGTACAACAAATTGAACTAAAGCATTCTTAATGTTTTTATGTTCTGGCAATAATTGACTAGAAATACTTGCAACTGCAATTTTTTGCTATATAAATATGGAAATACTTACAATATCGTACTTTCATCGTATAAAGGAAAGGAAGTCATATAATGAGTTCTCGTTTTATACTTTCCATAGACTTTAAATATCTCAGAAGGTAGTAAGTGTAAGGTAACAAAAGAATTACACATTGCTGGAATTCAAAATTTCAATAGTATTTAAAATAATTTTGTTTAAAATTACCATTTGAATATGGAGAAAATAAGTTTCTTGCGTTAATAATGTCAATCTTCAGGTCATTTCCCATAAATTGCAGTCTAACGCGTAACTCTCCATACAATGAAAAGAAAGATTCCTTTTGAAACTTCCACTGATCAAAATGTACCTAAAACACATAACCTTAAGTTATAATCACCACTATATTAATTAAAACAATAATACTAAATTGTTTCATATTTAATGGGTTTAACTTGAAAATAAAGTACTCCCGCTGTCAGAAATCGATTTGGATGAAACTTTGCACGCATATGCACCAATAAGACTACTTAACTAGTAAAATATTCGCTCTATATGCATTTTTATTGTTTGCGCGGATAGTCTAAATTCAGAGATGATCTTTTTTAGTACAGGAGCCAATAAGGTACTTTAGATTATCCGAAAAAGAACTCGCAGTTTTAGAAGCTACCGTGAGTTGCAACCTGGAACTGCTATGTTCAAATTTAAATGTACTTTATTTGTCTAAGTACTAATTACGCAAATCAATTTGTAACCCCACTTTGGGAGTAGATTTCGCTCTTTCATTACCGAAGTACGAAAATGCAATATCCTATAAAAATACAAGCAAATTAGCACTAACAATTCTTCACCATTTAATTTACAACATATATAGAAATTTATTAAAATAACATATATTGTCTTTAAGACTATCTTAAAGTTATGACTTCCGCAAAAACACTTAAATTAGCAATTTTAACATAGGTTTGTATTGGACTAGTATCTAATTTTGTACCTCTTCTTTTGAAAAACTTAACTTCGTATTTGAGCCTGATGGAATCATTCCTACTCCTGATGGATTTATTCATCTTCTGTTGGATTCTAGATATTTTCACAGAATTTAATCTCCCAATACAAGTTTAATTGCATCTTTCTATTGTTCCGTTATGGCCTACTGCAAAAATTGAATTATTTTCGAATAAGATCGTTCATAATTTTTAGGTACTTAGGCCCGCTTAGTGTAAGAAAGCACTGTTTAGGTTCTGATACGATAAGATATTCCGAATTAGATCTGCATATTCATGTGAATTTTGAAACCATGGTTTGCGAATTTAACAGTTATTATCTATCTGCTTATCGAAATGAGCTCATTTCGAAACCCATGAGTTTCATAATGGCTTTCTTTTTAACATGGAATATTTTATTTTAAAAGTTTGGTAACATTAATAATTAACCTTATTAAACGTCAAAGTCGAATAGAAAATTGACAAAACTTTCATATTCAAATGTCAAATCGTCAATGTCACCAACTATCGCTAAAATCCCTAAATCAACTATATGCTAAAAAGTGCGTTTTTTTCTAAATGTTTAGCAAATAAATAAAATAACATAAAGAAACTGCTCGTTTCAGAAGACGTTTTATTACACTCATCCATTAGAAAGCTCGCCTCTATGAGGCTCGTTTTCTAAACTTGAACTGGTGTGATAAAAACATGTCTTATGAAACTTGTTTTTTGAATACCACTATTAACTTATAATTAAAGTTGTAAATATTTTCAAACCGTTATGAAGGCTTCCTCAGTCAACTGTACCCTTTCAGCTGCATAAATTTTTGTTATATAACAGAATTTGATTCATACCAGCTTCTATAATAAATCTTATAATTGAATTACGTAATTAACCACGATGGTTGATTTTACAAGCGTTTAAAACAACGTTGCTTGTTCTTACAATATTTTTTATTTTTATATGTGACAATTTCTGTATTATCTTTGTTGTTTATAGTAATATTTATATATTCCTTTGGATAAATTTAAAACATAAAAGCTAATTTATTAGGTAAGTTTGTATAAAGTTAAATATCTTCACCGACAAAAAGGTGTGTAATTCGTTGTCGTTCCTTAACGACCAAACTGTATATTTAACTATTCATTTTCTTAAATTTGGGGTGCTTTTTCTGAAAAATAAGCGTGCGTAAAAGGTTGGTAAGTTGCTAGGAAATAACGAGATAGCGTGGAGAATAAATTAAAGATTATTATAATTTTGATGGTTTAGATTTTATTGTCAAAAAAGTATGAATAAAAACTGATTGCAGATGATTTTAATAGATACCACACTATAGATAAAGAGTTGATGACGACTCATTTCAATTTTGGAAAGATTTAATGAATTCAAGGAAAATTAACCTTAATTAATAGAAGACAAAATTTTGAATTAGTAAAAGAGACAGGGCACACCATATTTGGTATAAATTTTCCGTTTTCACGACCACTTGAAACTACCCTATTTTGGTTGCCTACAGTGACTTAGCAAGTAATTGACACTCATAATTAGTTGACTATGATTAATTTTTTAAAAATGAACATAATATTTAGGTCTTAGTAGGTAATTATAAGCCCTACAAGTAAAGATTTGCAAGGAACGCCCAGCTAATCGATCATAGCTATTCTGTAGAACCAGCATTTTGACTTTTGCTTGCATGGTTCTAAATTTAACTGTTTATTTTATGATCTATTTAATTGACATATTTGTTTAATATAACTATATATCACATGCATTTACCCATTTCTTCTTTTTGTTTATGAGAATATATGAATATAAAATCTGCGTACTGGTAGAACCAGACGGAAGACCATTTGATGTAGTTTACCGTAAACGTAGTTCTCAACCGATGCTTTTTTAATTCACAAGGATGCCGTTCGGCCTATTAAATGCTCCTGCTTCACGGCAACCTTTTGTACTTGTCTATTTGGATGATGTTAACATTTAAACCCCTAATGTCACGAAACACCTTGAAGGGTTGAGAAATGTTTTTACTCGTTTTGCCGCTAAAGGTTTAAGACTCAGTAAGGAAAAATGCAATTTTTGTTTACCAGAATTGAAGTATTTAGGTCATGTTGTTAATTTCAAAGTTCTACTAGCTGATCCAAATAAAGAATCAACAATTCTCGAAGTTCCTACTCCAAAATCTGCACAAGAAGTTGCGCCGTAATAATAGAATGGCATCGTGTTATCGGCGTTTCATTCCCGACTTTTCAGTAATAACTGCTCAACTCTCGAATTTAACCAGAAAAAAACGCCAAATTTGTTTGTTCGGATATTTATGACATTGTTCTTAACAGTATTTAGCCTTATTTAGTTGCCGCTTCTATTTTGACTTGCCCAAATTTTTTTGTCTAGATAGACAGATGCTTCTAAATATGGCGTTGGCGATGTTTTAACTTAACGAGTAAGGATCAAAACATGTTATTTGCTATTTGAGCTTTTCTGTTGCCAATTATGAGCGTAATTATTCCGTGCTGTTGTGTACAGTTGAAAAACTTAGATCGTTTATTACAGGTTTACATTTTACTGTTGTAAGAGACCACTACTGTGTTATTTGGTTGTATAATGTTAAGGATCCTACAGGATGACTCGCACGATGGTCTACTAAATCGTAGCAGTACGATTAAGATATCATTAATCGAAAAAGTAAAGAACACATAGTTTCTAATTCCTTAAGTTATAAATTTACTTTCTACTTCTCTAAATTACGCCAAGCGCCCTAATGTCGTTCGACTTTGTACCGTTACTCAAGCTAGATGGATTTTAGTTAAAGCTCAGTCTACTAAGTTTAATAGTATCTGAGTGTGATGGAAAGTTATTTAAACATCTACCGAGTAAATATACCGACTTGAATCGCGATTAAAATAACCGGAAGTAGGTAGTTCCAAAATTGGAACGGGTGGCTGTTTCCAAGAAGCATCATGATGAACTAACTTCTGAATATTTTGGGATCGCAGCATTATTATTGGCTTAAACTAAAAGCTTTATGTTAACAATTGTTCTGTTTGTCTGGCTAATAAAGCCGAATAAAAGAAACCAATAAGACACATGACCCGTCGTTCTATTGTTGTTAACCGTGAAAAAAGATTGCTACCGATTTAGTAGGATTATTACTACGTTCAACGCAAGAATGTTTTTGATTGTTTCGCGAAGTTTTCATTATTTTTCTCTCTCAGATCTGCGACTGCAGATCCAGTGAAGCAACGTATAGAAGGAAACATATTTCTACTATTTGATGCTTCACAATTCACTTTGTGTAACAGCGATGTCAAGTTCCGTAGTAAAGATGGCTTCGTCCTAGGTTCTATAATTAGATACGATGCTTTCTAAATGCTCACGCGAATTCTAGTGAATGACTAAGTTGCATTTTCAGGGCGCTGTTAGATTTCTATATCCATTACAATCACCGTTCCTGGGACAAATATTTACAAAAGATTACGTATGCGATTATGTTTACTTTTCACAAAGTTTTGCGCGCAACTCCGCATTTTGTAAACTTTCGGTGAAGAAACTCATTAAGAGTAATGATTCCTCAGAACTAGCCCAAACACAAGTTGATAACAATTGTCTAAGCTTTCACATAAAAAGACTTCGGGAAGGTATTCAGAGACGTTTAAAAAGCGCTTACGAAGGGAATAAGAATCATTATAATTTATGACGATGTCTTGGGACGTTTGAAGTTGGCGATCTCGTTTGAAGAAAATATTGTGTTTTGTCGGAGGCTTCAGGATATTGTATAGCTAGACTAGCACCTAAATTTATTTGACCGTTTCTGATTATAAAAAGAAATGTTTTAGGGGTCCTATAAT
The DNA here is from genome assembly GCA_024586415.1 of Phrixothrix hirtus. Lineage (NCBI taxonomy): Eukaryota > Metazoa > Arthropoda > Insecta > Coleoptera > Phengodidae > Phrixothrix > Phrixothrix hirtus. The sequence goes on along the minus strand of JAHWXV010201286.1, from coordinate 553 downwards.
TTAGCGACCCGTTAGGTGCATCTAAAGATATTTGAGACGCTAGGACTTTGAAATCCTCAATGACTAACCGTTGTTACGTTATTTTATCGTTACTCATTTTGGAATATGAAAGAATGTGATAATGCTCCCCTCCCTCTATTTCTTCCTTTATGCTCTATTCCTTTTTTTCCTTTTCTTGTCTTTAAGGTCGTGCTTGTATAATTTCTGCAGAGATAATGTGTTGCACTCAAGTTGTAAACCTCGAAATTTGTTACACGTATTGGTATGCCGCAGTAAAATAGAACAGAAGTTACCACACTCTTGAAGAAGAGAGGCAGCGCGCTGAGCGAATTTAATCATCATGGGGGCTTCCATCCATATCATCCATTTCAGCATTTCTAGACGCCCTTATTACCTCCGGGAATGTAGAAACAGCAGACGCCCATCAATTTACTTGAGGAACAAAAGCGATTTCACCCACCTTTTAATATAAGTTCCTCACTTTGGGATGTAGGAATGTTACCTCAATCCCCATAGGGAACTTTAATGCTTCGGAAGATTGCACCTTATTGCG
>JAHWXV010201258.1:0-16337 GCA_024586415.1 Phrixothrix hirtus | reverse complement strand
TATATGAACGTATATATATATATATATATATATATATATATATATATATATATACACGTTGTGGCACCGAAATATACGTAGTGGCACCAATTTCTGGTGCCAGTACGTTTCCGTTCATATTTAACTTCTAGACCATCAGAGTAACCCATAGACAAAGATTTACGAGGGTACTACTTAGACATTATAACTAAAAATATGCGATTTTAGTTGAGGGTATATATACGAAGAGGGCGCAATCATAGAAAATATTAAAACAATTCTATGTGGCACCGATGACGTTCTGGTTTCTTAGTATCGAAATAGGTATGCGTGTAAGGTCAACCGGTTTGTTACATCTGCTTGAAATAAGGAATATTTCTACCTGCTCTTTAGATGCAGCTAAATAAATACAATTTAAAATAAATTGGGTATTTTCCTTTATACGATAATTCCTTTCAAGCTTTAAATTATAACTTCTTGACTTTCTAATTCGTAGATTTTATTGCCGCAAAAATTAAATTACATTTGCTTATCATTAATGAATTGTATATTTTAAATAAATAATATTGAATGATTATAATATTTTTAACAACGTAATTAGAAAATAAATTCAATTTAAAACATAAATTAAAAAATTATTTGGGATAGTTAATACATGTGATGAAATAGAATATTTACCTTGCCATCTAAGAATTCTTTAATAAATATTTTAAACAATAGTTGGATTAGAATTAACATCCCATATAAGTGAGAGATATGAACGGTGGCAATAATTGAACTAGATCTCTTAACTTTATAAATATGAACTTGTAATATTAAATATTAACACTGGTTACTGGTAACATATCCACTTGGCGTTATGTATTAGAATTAGTCTGTTACATTTGAAATTATTGATTATTACTCCCAATTAATGTTACTGCGATCAATTACCAATAATATAGTTTAAACGGATTTAATTTTATTATAAATAAGTCTTTTTTTAGAGAAATGTAAAGGACCCATATTCAATTCAACAATACAGATTGTTAGATAAACAAACCAATTAGTAGCTAGAAATTGACAACGAAGTAATTAAATTACAAAATGTTGGGTTATTTTACCATTACAGAAGCCGGCGGGATTTTTTAAGTACTAGAAGCAAATACAATTATATTTATATAAATATCAATTAATAATATCTGTGTTTGCTGACAACTTTAATTTAAATGGCGAAATTCTTGAGTGTAAATCAAATTTTTATAATTTGATATAAAATCTTTCATTAGAAACTCTAATGGGTGTCAAGTTAGCTCCACATTTTTTGATTTCTAATATTTATTAATTGTGCTGCATCGTGCCTATATTGGTGCTGTGTTGCACCGAAACTCAAAACTGAGTAACTTTAAGCGTGCGCATAATAATGTAGGAAAACTTAATTTTTGCTAGCTCCATACTTATAAAATTTTAAAATATTTTTTAATTGCACTCTCGATATGGTCTAAATATAAGCACTAGACTAAATAGCAACATCTAGAATCTGACGAAGCAAACATTATTTTGATATGAAGTGTGATCTAACGTCTTTCTTGACAGGTGTGCGATGAGCCAAAAACCATGATAGAGGTAAGAAAAAATGAGAAATGTATCGATATTATTTTTTTCCATTCATTATATGCGTGTCTATATGTATTTTAATATTTATATTACTGTAACTGTAACAGTTATCTCAGAATATATCTTCAAAGCTAACTCGCCTCGATAAAGTAGTTCCGACTAAATATCCTAGGTAAAAAGTCATATAAAAAGATTTCCAAATATTTAGACAGAAAGATTGTTTTACCATCAAAGGTAATTTCTTTGGTCTTAGATCTATGAATAATGCAGAAAAAACTATGTATAAATAGTTAAACGTGAATCTGTTACTTGTGATACCACCATGCTTCAGGTGGTGGGATTACTTTATCCAACGTTGTACAACAATTCTTCTTACAAGTTTTTACTATTCACGCGTTGGCCGAGAAATCTGTCGGTGCTATTCTGGCAAGGGTTATTTTTATTCGGCTTTTATTTCGAGGCTATTTTGTTGGAGTTATATTGATTAGGCTATTTTGATGAGTTGTGCCCTAAAAGTAGTTACAAACAAAACATTTCCAAAAAGATGTTTTAAAGAAATCAATGAAGGTGAAGACATGTTATCTTCTGAATCTAACCTAGAACTTGATTAAAGTAAGTTTATGGAAAAGAAAAAGCAAAAATTATCACAGAGGGACCGAATAAGAAAACATGATGATACCATTATGAATGATATACGAAGAAGCAACCATTATGAAGAAATAAAGATACTGCCTTTTACAACCAGCCATAAATCAAATCATGAGTTTAAAAGATGTATCGATTTTGTCGCTGTTAGAATTTAAAATAATGTTAACAAATACATAATTTATATTCGGTACAAAATAATAATAATTTTATGAATACTAATAATTCCAGCATGATGGAAATCATTAAAATATATGTATAAAGGATTTATGAAGGTATTCTTGTTGAGTTGAATAAATTAAAGGTCCAGTGCTCAGAAAATACATTCAGTTCAATAATAACTTACAAAAGATCAGTAAAGACAGACACTTTAAGGTAGGGCGTTTGTTAAACAGTAGACCATTAAAAGTTTCGTAGTCGATGAAACATAACTCCATATAAAGAGTCCAGAGTACAATCTTAAGCAATATATACGAAAAAAGATCCATAAATGACGTAACGTATCTTTGACACCTACGTTTTATGAGTGAATGATTCAAAAGTAAAGGAGTGCTAAGTTAAAAAACATGAGAACAAACATATCTTAAATCTAAAAATAAATACAGTAACTGCATTCGGTGATGTCATGTTTATTGACCATCAGCTGCTTTAAATTGAGATTATTTATCGTAAACAGTTTTTACCTTGCTGCTTTTCCTTAAAATATAATGAATTATCATCCACATCCTAAAAATATTAGTTAAAATTTTCTTAAATTTCTACTTCTTCCAAAAAAAATATTATTAAAGTTCTTCGTTGTTTTTCATATAAAAATGTCTCCCTAAGTTTTATCTTATGGTTATAATACACATCATATGTCAATTGTTATTTATTCTCTATAAACACATCTTGATTAAAGTATAAAATAGTATATTAAAAGACAAGTTTCATAAAATATGTTTCTACCACACTCGCTTTAGAAAACGAGTGTGATAAAACGTCTTATTAAACGAGTTTTCTATACTATTTTATGAAAAAGCGCATTATGTTAAAATATAATTGATTTAGGGAATTTTGTGATAGTTAGTGACACTAACGTTTTGACATTTGAATATGAAAGTTTTATCGATTTTCTATTTAATGTTGACGTTTAATAAGGTTAATTGTCAATGTTAACCACTATTAAAATAATATATTCTGTGTTAAAAAGGAATGCCATTATGAACTCAAATGCGTTTCGTAATAGCTCATTTCAACACACAAATAGATAAAGTTTATTTCAGATTTGCTACTAAAAGATGATTAAACAAAATAATTTCCGTTATGTAATAATGGCTAAATTTATGCGCATCAACAAAAAGTCTTACTAGCGTATTCTACAAACCTCTTCTATTCTTTAAATTTTCAAGGTAATGAAGTAATTCATAATTTTAATGAATGTATAATAATTATTAACGTATCATCATCGGCCACTATCCAATATTCCAATTAAATCTGAGTTGTTTATTGTTTTAAATATTTTATTTAATTGGGTTAGTTTTTATACTTCAACAAAAAGTCTCAGGATGTTTACATAACTATATAACTAAAAATATCCAATTCACAATACAATTTATAAATATGCATTAAAATTAATTAATTTCAATTTTATAAACAATTAAAAACGCCTAAAACATATTTATTTCTTTTAATATTATAATTAAAGCATCATATTAATCTAATTAAACAGATTATCATTAATCTCGTTGCAATATACATGGCAAATAGTTGTGTATCAAGATATAGTGAGGTTTATAATTGTAAAGCATCAAGGATATTGAAACGATGAAAAGTATAATGCTGCCTCATAAAAATATGATTTTTTTGTTAGGTTGTATGTACCTTAACCAGATGTCAGTGAATTAAAAACTATTTTTTATATTTTTTTTAAAGTTCCAATAAATTCCTTTAACGCAATTTTAACAAATATTGACATAAAGGCTATTTACTTATTTTTACATTTGCCATTTAATATCCTGCTTATTTCTTTAATTTACCAATAGATAGCTCGTATTTATTTTTTATATATTTAAAATAGTACGCACAAAATGTAAAAAAGCTTCACTATTTAAAAAACACATGTTACAACGTTTGATACTTTTACAATTACCTTCTTTTCATATATTAAGCTACATCTCCTTTAGCCACCTTCAAAATGTCTGACGAGAACCAAAATATTAGTAACTACTAAATCTACTGCACTTAACTAAACTGCATGATTTCTAAAAAAATCTTTGACAGGCTCCTACGAAAGGTACTGTTTATTGTGAAAATTAAGGAAGTTGGCACGCAGACATGTAACACGCCGAAACAATAATTTTGTTTGCTTAGCTACTAAATATAAGTCCATGCAAAGAACGTACCTCATATCCTTTCTGTGCAAACGTAATATAATTAAGATATTTAAAATAATACTAAGAATTAAGTCAAATTTCTTTTAGTATAGTTAAGAACATATTAAGTACTTTTATTGTTCGTAAGTTTAAATAAACAGGTATAGTATTGCAAATAAATGGTAAACAATTTGGGATATTTGGTACATTTGAAAACGGAAATCTTTAAAAAATTCATAAAATTATTATAAAACTCAGGAAACTGTTAAGAAATCCGAAAAATCACCCAAAAATCATTACTATATTCTAAAAATTAGTGGAAAACCTCGCAGAAATCCTTAAAAAATATCTGTAAGTTTCTAAAGATAACACGATAACACCAAAAAATTTATTAGATCTCAATGAAATTAACACACTACCTAATGAAATTTTTTGCATTAACGTGAAAATTTTACAAGAGAATTTAAAGTTATAATGTAATTTTATTTTATCCTTCACTTAATTTCTGCAGAATATCCGCAAATAATGTCGACTTTCTACTTTCAAAATTTAAAAGTTAAGGTTTTTAAGAAAATAAGTTTTTCATGCGTGCTATATTAAGAAATCTGCTTTATTTAATGTTATATTTACAGTAAGGAGCTCACAAATAATTTTTTTAAAGTAGCAAAGAAATTCATTAGTTCCTCTTCTATTTCAGAAGCAAAAACGTGTTCTGACCAATACTAAAGCATTACTTCCTCATCTAAAGAGTCTTCCAAAGATTTGCAAGCAAAATATACACTTAAATCCCATTATAAGTGCTATTGATTCTCCAATGTAAAACCTTTTTTTGGTGTTGTTATATCCATCTTATCGTTAAATTATATGATTTTATTGAAAAATGATGAATTTTTGACTATAAAGTGGAGATATTGTGGATAGTTTTAATGTTGTTACAGTTTTTACTAAAGTAACGTTAAACGAAATATTTGAATATATTAATGATATTCTTTCCAATTGCATTACACTTCTTTTTCATTATTACCTTACAACTACATTTTTAATGAAACTATGAGTTTCTATTAACAACTTGATGGTATATTAATGGGCAATCTCCTTAGTCCGATAATAGCCAATTCCTTTATAGATAAATTTATATTATTAAAACTTGAAACAGCTAGTTTAGAACCTTCCTTCTGGTATCGTTATATTGAAAATATGTTCGTGATATGGAGACACGGAGAGGTAACGCTAGTCATTTATCCTTTTTAGGAATGCTTGTCTCTAAAATTGCTGCTAATGGTACAACAAATACGAATAAATATTTAAATAATTTGTCCAATAAACATCCATAACAAAATATTGATACTATAAAAACATTGGTTGATAGAGCCAGGAGGATTTGTGACCCACCATTTTTGAAAAGTTAATGAAATCTTATTGGAACTCCTTTATAAACTGATGGTTATTTTTGGATTGAAATAAATAAAGTAATGCGATCTAAAAGATGTAAAAATTATAATGTGCAATCAGTTCCTCCTTCTGGTTTAGTATTTTTACTCCATATAAATAAGATTACAGATTACAGAGTAACTATGAAAAATCACAGGTGGCGCCGAAAGTCAGCTCTTTGATGTTTTAGCCACCATAAGTAAATCCACCATGTTTCATGAAGCAGATATCCGGCAACTTTCAAAATTTGGCTTAGGTAATACCTCGCAGTATTTACCTAATTACATCAATATATTTCACGGGCAATGTATTAATAATAATATTAATTATCTAAAATTTAAAATAATAAGTTTCGTATGGAATTAACTCTTTACCAACTTCTTGACTAAATCCAGGTCCTAACACCTTGGTTTAAAACACCTGCGCAAGAAGGATTCCTATGCCAAATTGTATCATTGTGCTGATAACAATGAAAGGGCCCTTATACATTATGGAATTAAAACTATTTTTAAACCTACAAAATAATGAATATATTTAAATAGGTATCCATAAATTGTTTTGTTCGTGTGGTCAAGTCTACACTCGTGCTACGAAGCACAGCTTTAATACCAGAAAGACGGATCCTTTGCTTATCTATAGATTATATCAGTCAAATAAATATCCAGCGGCTGAACACGTGCTTTCAAATCTCTACAATGATATTCAATTTAATAGCATGAAAGTTTTGTTTAGAGTTTCTTTCAAGAATATAAAGTCTACTTTGCAAGGCAACGTACTATAAAAATTTTCGAATTTCTCTAGCTTATCTTTATCTGCGCATAAAAGTACTTGCCAATATATACAGGGCACTTTGTTAAAAGTGTTATAAACTTTTACAGCAGATATAAATGATCAAAATAAGAAAAAAGCTAACCACTATTAAAGCGAAAGAAATAAGTTCCTGTGAACATGGACCGACAAATACTTTACTACTACTACTACTACCAATCATTCCATCCTATTATAGGGGTAGGCAAAACCCGATACCGAGCTTATACTTTCTCAACCCCCCCCCCTTGCGCACCTATATCACTACCGTCGCCCTTCACCACAACTCCCAGCACTATGCAGTATCTACACGAAGCCACTATTACCCACCAATCCTACTGTTCCTACTATCACCCATTCACTATTTTTCTCCATTCCCTTCTGTCCTTACACGCGTCGTTGGCTTCCATTAAATTCATATATCACTTTTGACAAGCACTCCTATTTTTTGTGCTGTTTATGCACTTTCCTTTTACAACTTCTTTAATCATATTCATTCATCTCCTTCTTGGTCTACCTCTGCCTAGTTTCCCATTCTTACCTACCTCATATATTCTCTTTTTGTTAATCGTCCGTTACTCACTCGTTCCACATATCCAACACATCGTAACGCACTTCTTTCGTATAGTTCAGAGAGTGCCTCCTTTACATAGCACGTATCCATCATCTATTGATTTCTTACTCTGTCACGTCCCGTTCTGCCACATGCACCTCTTAGGCACCTCACACTCAAGATTTTTATTTTACTCATGTGCTCCTTCTGGCATACTCAAGTTTCACTGCCATACAAAACTGTTGGAACAAATACACTGTCGCACACAGCCTTCATTGCTTCCATACTTAATTGTTTACACTTGGTTACTGACTACATGCTGCCAATTATTCTCCTGCCTGCATTCACTCTGCTTTCAATTTCACTATCTATTCGCCAGTCACTCGTAAACATCCTGCCATGATAAAAAAACTTATACACTTGCTCAATTATCTCGCTACCCATCATCAGCTGACATATATCCTTTTCACCTTTCCTATTGAAAACCATTACCTTTGTTTTACTACTATGGATTTTCAGGTCTGTTTTTTCCTTCACTTTTACAAATTTATTCAACATTCGTTGCATTTGGCTCATACTTTTAGCTACTAGTACTGCATCATCTGCATACATCAACACTTTTACATCTTTGCTGACTCCTTAAGTGCACCTCTCACGCATTTATCCATAAATATATTAAACGACCAAGGAGACGTCACACATCCTTGTCATACATCCCTGTCTCACACATTGCTCAATTTCACGCCCGCTCTTCATTCATCATACATTGCTTTTATTGCATCAGTAGTTCTACCTTTACACTATACTGTGCTAAAGTTACACATAACTGGCATCTGTTCACACTATCATACGCTTTCTCTAAATCCACAAACGTACAATACATTTTCTCATTAACATACAAAAACTTCTCGGCGATTTACAGCAAACTAAACGTTTGATCCATGCACCCTCGCCCAGGCATGAATCCACACTGTACATCCCATATCTTCCTATCAGTATTTATGCGGAGTCTATCAATTATAACTCTACTAAACACCTTCCCAGCTACACTTAATCAACTTATAGCTCTATATTTCCTGCATTCATATCTATCACATTTGCCTTTGTACAGAGGCATGATCATAGCACTCTTCCAGTCCTCTAGCACTGTTACTAATTGAAAACAAGTATTAAATAATTTGCACAACCCTTCACTTAGTCAGATACCGCCAAACTTTAACATTTCGTTTGAAACTTAATCTACTCCAGCAGCCTTCCCTTTTTAAGTCTTTCTATTGCATTTCGTACTTCTTCCACGCCTATGCCCTTATCGTTCTTTTTCGTTTTATTTATTCCAGCATTTCTCACATTGACATTTATCTCAGTATCGCTGTTGCCATACAGCCCTTTAAAATATTCTTTCCAACGCAATATCACTTTACTTTCATCCCACACCATTTCATTCTCGCTATTCCGTATTCCATTTACTTGTTTCCTTATACCTTGCTTTAAATTCTTTACCCGCTTCCAAAATAATCTTTTATTAATATCAAAATCATTCTGCATCCTTACTCTCTCCTTCACCCTGAAACGCTCTTTATTATCCTTCACAGCTTCCTTTGCACGCTCCTTCTAATCCGCTACGCTTTCAGTAGATCTGTTCTGCTCTTCTCATCTTTGGTTCCAATCAATCTCATATATTTATTTCTTCCCCTTTACTACATTTTTCACGACATCATTTCACCATACACTTTTTTTGACTTTCCGATCGTAGTCACTCCACATACTTAAGCTACGTACTCAATTATGATGCCTTTCAACTTCTTCCATGCACATTCGAGGCCACCATTTTCAATTTCATACTTCCATTCAGATTCTTCTGATAACATTCTCTTCTCTAGGTTTTGTACGTATTCCTCTCTCACATTCTCCTCCTGTAATCTTTCCACTTTCACTCTAGTCTTTCTGACAACTGCCGTCTTCTTATATACCTACTTTCTACCAAGCTTAATTCTTGTTATTACCAGAAAATGATCCGTGTCATATTCAGAACATCTCATCACTTTTCTATTCTTTACCAATTCGCATAGCCTCTCATCATGAACGATTAAATCAATCATGCTTCTAGACTTTCCTCTTTTCCACGTATACGAATGGATATCCTTATGTTTAAACTACATATTTGATACAAACATGGACTTTTCTAAGCTTAACCCAACTAACGCTTCCCCATTCTCATTCTTTCTAGCATCGCCGTAAGGGCCAATTACACGAACTATGTTTTCTCTTCTTACCCTCGCCCATCCATTCATGTCACCCAGTAAAATCGCTTTCTCATTTACGTGACATGCATTAATACCCCTTTTAACTTTGTCCAAAAGGTTTCACATTCATCCTGGTTATCACCATGCACCGGAGAATAACACGCTACAACCATTACTTTCTCTTGCCTATCTTCAGTCGAACCCAAAGTAGACAGGGAGACACCAATTCATACTCCATTACATGCGCTTTAGCGAATTCGTTCAAAATCAACCCCACTCTCTATGAACCATGTGTCCAACTCTCTAATCCAGACCAAAAATCTAGGCTTCTTTCTCTTTTTAGCAATATTTTTAATTCTAAATGTAGACCTGGTTGCTAGCCTAGATCGTACCCTATGTGGATGCAGCATTCCCTACTTATAGGATGGACACCGTACCGGTCAGTGTTGACGTATTTAGCCTACGTGCTACAAGAGCAGCCACAATCCCAGCATCACTCCAGACACGCCTAACGTTATTATATACAGACTACGGTCGCTATCATGAACAGGTTTTTCTGCAAGCCAGTACGTAGTTGTCCGTGCCGCAACTACTAGGAAGTATACGTAGTGCACTGACACACTAGAACAAATACTTTATTTTTGAAATGTAGGCTATCTACATTTCGGAATAACATCGATGATTTTTCAATATTCTTCCCAAAAGCTCTCAAATATATTTTAATTTGGTACAGAGTTTGATTAAATTTAGCTTCATCATTAACAGTTTATCAAAATACAAGAGTAATTAGGGAAGTCGGGTAAAATGAAACAAGCAGTAAAACCATCTTATTTTTCAACATAGTCCACCTCCAACTCAATATACTTATTCCGACTATATTCAAGACGTTTATTGCCTTGAGTAGAATTATATTTAGCAAGGTCTGCAAAATACGCGTCCACTTTGGCAACCACTTTTTCATTGAATCAAATATGCATGTTTGTGAATAGGAAATAGCCAAAAGGAGGCAAATCGTGTAAATATTAGGCATGTAGAAGTATTACTAAATGCAATTCATGTATTTTTGTAATTGTAATAGCTGAAGAAGGTACTGATGCATTATCGTGGTGAAACAACGTCCTTCTCTTTGCCTAATGTGGTCAATTTTCTTCGATTTCTTCATCTAATTGATCCATTAACGATGAATAATACTCTTCTGTTATTCTTCTACTTTTATTTCGCAATTATACCAAAAACCGTTCTCACGGCTTTGCCAGCCACTAGCACAGCTTTTGCCTTCTTCAGTGCACTTGAAACAGATTCCACCCATTATTTAAATCAATTTTTCATTTTCGGATTTAACTCTCATTAATTTAGATGTATTACATTTAAGGGGTTTGAAGCTGTAATCCGAAGTCGTTGAATGATTAAATTTTTGGTCCACCGCTAGCAAATGCGGAATCCTTCTTGCAGAAAGATTTCTCGATTCAATTCATCATCTAAAATTGAAACCACTATACCATTCGACAATTTATAGCCTCTATAATCGCATGCACTTTTACTCGACGATCTATCAACATTGCGAACGCCCGCACGGTCGCAACGAAAACCATTAAACCACTTGTGAATCGCTTGAATTGTTGGAACAGACCCCAGATAATACATGTCTAGCTTTTTTTTTGTTTGTTAATGTTGTTTTATACAGAAAATAATATTTAGTGAGAACGCGAAGCTAATACAAGTTGTTTACTTTAAATGGCTGCCAACATGTGTTCTTGGAAATTGGCATGACGCCATCTGGAGGAATTCATTTTAATAAAATAATATTGATTTTGTTCCGGTGGCGCCATCTTTGGCCTTTTTACTTGACTTATGGAAGCAGCATCGTAAATCAAATCGTAGCAGATTTGAACTAAAAATTAAATTTCTTAAGTCTTTGTATATAAAGAACGTACTCTTAATTAAAATTGGTATTTTTCACAATTTTCGAGATAAATGCACTTGAAAGTAAAAAAGTGTAGGTACCGTTTTTAGAAAATAATAGTAGCCAAATTTACTATCTCCACGTTTGAAAAGTTCCAATATTGGTCGTCAAAAGTAATCTTGTTTGAAACTTTCTTAATTAAAATTTTTTGTTTGTTTGCAATATCTCTATTTTTACCATATTTTAAAATCGGTTCCTAAATTTTTTTGCATTCAAATACGTGTACCTCACAAACGCTGCACAATATTTAGTGAAAATAAGAGCATTTTTTTATATCAATACTTAACAATTTAACTTCTAGTTCAAATATATCAAATTCCTATAAACCACCATGAAGCTCTATTTAACCAAATACTGTTCCAAATAAGAAATTTTTTTGGGGGCCACGAGAAAAATATAGAAAATGATAGATTCTATGTTGACACTTCGACAGTGTCTACTGTAAAGGTTTATAATAACTTTAACAAAACACCTTATATAATAAAAATGACCTTTAATGTTTATACATCTGTGCAAAGAAGAAAAATATTCTTAATTTATTAATTTAAATTAATTATTTTATTTAATTATCTAGTTTATAAGAGAAGTAGGATTGTATGTTGGATGTATATCATTCCATGCAGGTTAATATTACTAAATTTGTTATTAACATGTGTATTTGCTTAAAAAATCAAGTGTGCGAAATCAAATATAACAATTTTACAGCAATATTCTAGTAAGTAGTACCTGGTACCGTTAATTAAAGATAATGCAGTAAACAATTTTACAAGTTTTAAATATGTTATAAATTTTAATTGATTGTTTGCAGATTTATTTAATAAGAAGTCACTACTTTTTAGCTTTAGAATGAGTGAAAGTTCATTAACAAACTCTAATTTTATAAAATTTAACGTCTGAAATTAAACTTTCATAGCTTCTTATACACTTACTCTTCATTAACAAATAGTTTTGTAATTGGATAACAACAAAATTATATATAATCGTTAAGTTGTAAGGGAAATGATTATTAAGGCTAACAGCAAAGTAGGTTACATTGTTCAATTATCTTATTTATTTTTCTATCACCATTGACTAAAAAATCTAATTTATGATTTTATAATTATTTCTATCAATATTCTTTTTTGACGCTCATCTACGATTGTTTATTGAAATTTCTATGTTTAAATAGACAATTGTGAAAACTCAAAAATACACCGATTTAAATTTATACTAAGTATTTCAATGTACAGTTTATTCATTTTATATGGCATTCTCCGATTATACATTTACCAATTGTACAATATAAAACTTAATAGCATACACATTTTAAAAAAAAATCACACGTAGAGGTGGTTTGAAAGAAATGTGGCCTACAGAAATATGACCTAGAACATCTAGTAATTGAAGCATCTGGATAATCTGTGTTCAACGTTGCCAAGTTCTGAATTTTTTAAACTTGGTTTTTCTAATACCTTTTTATTTGCTTTTCCAGAAAACTTAGATAAAAAAATGGAACTAAGATCCGGATACATTGTTTTTTTTCTGTTTTTTTCTTTATATCAGTATATCCATTTCCAGTCTTCGTGATTTTTCAAATGGAATGCATTGAACTTTTAAGGCAATTATGAATACAGATTATTCGAAAGTTAATAAATTATAAATTTATCTAAATTCCAAAATTAATAAAGGAAATAGGCAGACAGTTAATGAACTAATATCTTGCGTCACAATTAACACTATTTTAATGCGATAGGGGTTCAAAACGTCTAGAATGTTTTGTTATTCAAGGATAATTTGGCATTTTTAAAGTAATATGCTTCTTAACAGTGGGCACAAAACTAGATAACTGAAAATAAGAATTCTTTAATTAGTGCCTTTTGCTAACCTATTAAAATTTTACAACAATCCAATGCTATTATATCCAAAATCTCCATCCTAGGATATTAAAAGCGTTTGCCATGCATACTAATATTAAATCGAACTTAGAGTACTTCAATACCCAGTAAGTTTTTTAACGTGCCAAACGCCACGCTTTTACTTGATTATCAGAAAGAAGACATGATTGTTCATTTTTCCCTGAAAAACGTATACCTGGACTAGATTTGATTCCACATTCGTTGTGCATAAATGTCAACAACATTGAAGTGCTATTATTAGCGGTACGATAGCCCATGGCAATAGAATTTGTGCAAACTTTGAAGGTGTTTTTTAAATTTCCCTAGACATGGTTTTCCTTGCTTAGCTGAAATCTTTCTGATTTTATAAAAAATCAAATGTGATTATAATTAAACAATGCACATTTCATTCTAAATGTTGGTTAACACATCAGCGGAAAGTTTTCTCAGAGAAGCATAGGTAGTGAATGTCTATTATAATATGTTACCGGATTGTTAAATTTTGCAATATTTATTTTTACGTTTTGTCAGCTTCCATTACCTGGTCACCAGATTCTGGTGATGAATTTTGTGAAGAACCGTTAAACTAGAAGTCTACTACAGATTGAGAAGGTATGTAATAAAATATCAGACACTCGTTCTGATAAATTATAGCGGATATGTTGCAGAATGTCGGACAATCCTTTGCAAATAAACTTGAATGGTAGATTTCGACAAAATGCTTATTATATTAAAGTATCGCTAATTTCAAGCTAAAATATCAATAATTTTGTTATCTACCCATTATGCTTTACGGTTTTTGAATCGAAAAAAAATCTGATTTGTCAATTTTTGAATATTATTTGGTGGATTTTATGTTATAAATATTGTATAATTATTAGCTCTATATCATTCTAATTATTATGCTATAATATTCTTGTCTATTATCTAATGCCTATTGGAATTTAAAGCCGAACGCAAAAATGCCCAATCTCAAAAAGTACGAAACATATTATGTACTGTGTATTCATAATTAGATTAAAACACAATGTCGAATTGATTATCTTGATATTTAAAACAAAGTTTTAAAAGCCAAATGTGAACATTAGGTCCTTAGTTTGTAAAGAAAACAGAGACTGGAATTCGCACCACTTAGGAATTATTTATTTTTATTCTCCAATTTATTTACAATTTACAACTAATTATAATTGTATACGTATTTATTTACCTATAATTTACTAGGTGTAATCAATATGGCTTTAAAAATATTTTTGTTATTAACAATGAATAAGGGATACTAAGGAAGCGCCCTAAGCACCTAAAGTTGTATCCAAATCCACTTACTATGATGGCGGCATTAACATATTGGCGCATGTATTAAAAACGTCAAATTTGTGTTTACTATTCTATCATTGGCATGCGTACTTGATATTAATAACAAATCCCAACAAATTGAAGTATGCACGCCTATGTACATATAAACAAACATTACCCGATAAGAAAATTTTTACTTTAAATAGCTTTTATTTTAAATATATACAATTAAACATTATCAAAAATTCATCAATATACTTTATTATGTATACGTAGTAAGTAAATAAATTCAAAACACTTAATTGTCAAATATAAGCAAAAATCAACGATATTATTCAGTAACCTGACAATCACCAATATAAAAACATACCTGTAAAACGATAGTCCCGGTGATTTTTTTAACACTCGTATTAGTGCAACCGTAAGCGGCACATTCACGCATGATTTTTACTTAACACGGAGCTAATTCAAGTGAATAAAAGGGATCTATATGTGGTGTTGGAATTCAAAAATTCACGAAATTTAATCGATTAATGACCCGGTGCATTCTCATGGTGAAGAGATCAGTCTTAATTGTGCCACAATTCCGGTCTTTTTCAATAAACGTCTCTTATTAAACGTCTCAAGAGTTAAAATAGAAATCAACATTAATTGTCTATGCAGGGGGAATAAACTCACAGTGCACAATTCCTTTTACATCAAAGAAAACAATAAAATTTGACTTTGTTGTGCTGCCGCTTGCTGTGCTTGTTTAGAATGTGATAAATTTGGACTTTTCCAATGCAACGATTATAGCTTCGTTTCGGGGTCATACCCATAAGCCCAAGTCTCATAATCTTTTATTGTCCTCGAAATCAAGACTAAGTCGTCTTCGGCCTGTTGACAAAATTCTTGTCAAGCTTGACTCGATGCTCATCCTTGTTGACTGCCAGCAACCTAAGAGAAAATTTGGTCCGCATGAGACCAATGTTCAAATTTTCCGCTAAAAATGGTTAAACTGTTACAAACAATATTTAAGCCATGTCACTATCCTCTCTGTTTATTATCGATTTTTACGAATAATTTTCGGAAGTTGTACTGATACAAGGACATACCGGATTCTTATCTTCCTTAAGTAATGCTTGACTACATTTAAAACACAAACACCACTCATAACAGTAGAACAGTGGATTCGACAAAATAATTTTCCTTTATATATTTGAATATTTTCACAGATTGTGACTTTAAAAGCACACTACACTCTTCCAGCGGTGTGAAACTTACAAATTTGTAGGCTCATCATTGGTTTGAATAAATGTGTCTGTTTCGCATTATTAATATATGTATACGTATAATTTAGAAGGATTCATTTGTCGACTGTTGTTAGTTCCCTTGATAGCTCAGTGGTAGAGCATTGGTACGTAAAGCCAAAGGTCATGGTATTGAACCCCAGTCGAGGAATAAAGTTTTCTAAATATTTTTAAATATTTAAAATATACATAAATCTTTATAATTATATTAATTTAAGAACGAAATAATGTTCCTTTATATATATACATACATATATATATATATATATATATATATATATATATATATATATATATGTATGTATATATATAC
>JAHWXV010201245.1:0-14555 GCA_024586415.1 Phrixothrix hirtus | reverse complement strand
TTGAAAAGCAAAAATAATGTGGTGCTAATTAAACAAAATAACACATTACACCAAAATACAATCTTTCTTATTCGTGCTGCTAAACTTAATCAGACTTACACGGATCTGGTTGCCGTTCTTGTGTGTAACAAAGAAAATAGAGATTGTATGTTGAGGTATTGCACCAAATGCCCACCCAAGACAACCCTATTGATGTCCTACAGTCAAAATTTGAAAATTATGATCCAGTTAACACAATTGACTTAGGCAGTGAGTCTCAACTGACCGGTTTCAGTTAATCACGTATATGTCTACACTGGAAGAGTTCATTCAAATACTCACGGACAAGGTGGGCAGACTGGCTGCTCATAGTTTTATAGCAAAGTCCCAATCTACATTCTTCAAAACCTCAAAGAAATCTGTAATCTTGACACAGCTGTTGTCGCAATGGACTTCAGTGAAAATTATTGTTTTGTGATACAGGATGAAGCACAGGGATATCATTGGACTCATTCATTCTGCACTATTCATCCACTTGTCATTTACTATAAGGAGCCAAGTGGATAAAAAGGGTGTCCCATCTCATTGCCTCCTTTCTGATGACCTACAGCAAGGTGTAGAAATGTTGTACAAAAGTCAGAAAGTAATAATTTTTGGAAAACAAATATACCACATATTAAAAAAATTCATCACTTTTCGGATGGTTGTGCTGCTCAGTGCAAAAATAAGTACCACTTTGCCAATCTCTGTTGTCATTACACTGACTTTAATTTGAATGCCGATTGGTCTTTCTTCGCCACAAGTCATGGGAAAACAAAGTGTGATGGCATTGGTGGTACTGCAAAACGTCTTGCCAGAAAAGAAAGACTTCAACGACCACTGGATAGGCAAATAAAAAGTGCAGTTGAGTTCTTTGAATTCTGCAGCTCATGAATTAAGAAGATAAATTTCCATTTTGTGAACAAGACAGAAATTGATGCTGTACAAAACAGGCTACAGTAATATTTTAAAGATGTCCGCACTCTTCCTGGAACACAAACTTTACACAATTTCATTTCTGTCTGTTCAACAACAGTTGAAGCACGGAGAATATCTTCATATGGAAAACCTTCACTAGTCTTCAACCTTTACGACCCAGATGCTACAGTAGCAACTGCTCATTGTGTTTTTTCACACTGTTATATAACATGTAAATATGATAATAATTGGTTTTTCGCACTTTTGAAAGGAGTCAAAGAGAATGAAAAAAACAATTTCAATCAGATCCCTCCATCCAAAGTGGACAGCTCCTTTCTTTTACTGGCCACAAGGCAGAGATAATGTGCGTGACGTTCCTTTACCTCATATCATAACTGTTGTCAAAGTACCAGGCACTTGTACTATTTTTTCAGAAAAATCTGACGAGATTTTCTCTGTAGTGATTAACTTTAATATAGCAATTAGAAATACATAGGTATCAACAATTGTAAGTTTCAGTTTTTTAAGATTGGTCTATTTTTAAGACTGCGCCAATTTGTGTATGTAATGAAAAAAAATTGTTTTTGAAATATAAAAAAAATTTAGACATTTTTATAAATTATTTTATTAAAATGGTCAAAGTGCCCACTGATTTTCTCTCATTATTTCAAAGAACATGTTATTTGGAGTGTGTAAAACAATATTAGGTGCAGGTTTGAGGATACAATTTTAAGGAACATTGATTATTTAACATTTCCAAGTGTAATATGATAATTGACAATCTTAATACTTTTTTAACTATATACACAAATCCAGCATCAAAGCAATATTTTTTTCTGATTTCCTCATGAAAAAATCTATAAATAGTAAAAGTTTTAGCTTTCTATCACATATAGCAACTGAGAAATAAAATGCTGTAGCTAAAATTACGCTGATAAATTCCATACCCATACGATATTTTTTTATGCTTTACATCCACATTCGAGGTCATGTAGCAAAAAAACTACAAGTCACAGGAATGTAAGATTTGGTATGTTTTTCTGGCTTAACTAGTATGGTGTATACCGAAAATTTCATCCAAATTGGAGATGGTGGGTGACATGGCCTGGATGATTTGGCATGGAATTACTCTGGCTAAAGATGTATATCTTTATCTAAGCCCTTATTATTTAAGTAGTAAATAAATAAAATATAATTAAGAAATGTTTAATAAAAAAAATATTAACGCTACTACAACAAATCGAGATTTTAAATATGATTGTTTTCATTAAAAAATTAATAAATCCATCTATAAAAATTACTAATATATTGTTAATTTAATAATCCAATATTGGCCGTTTAAAAAGTTAAACTTATGCGAATTGGTCTTCAAATATTTATAGAAGGCATAATTGTTTTATAAAAATTAAAATTAGCAATTAAGTGGGACAGTTGACAGCTTAAAGACTACAACGGTTAAGATGCCTATCTTTGCGTAAATATTACCTCTAAAAAATAAAGAATGGATACAATACTTATCCTTGTATAGATACGAAGGAATTTTAACTATTTATGCAAAAAGTCGATGAATTGAATGTTTAACTAAGTTATATATTTTTATACTCGCGCGCTGATGGTTATTTATATACGTATAAATCGACCTACATCGAATTGAAATATCAAGTTACTTTTATTCTTCAATCACGATTTTCTTGAATCGGATAGGACTTCCTTGGAGTACAACACGTTACTTATACGTGTTAATGCTTGATTATTAGTTGATTAAATCTATCGGTTCTTGCCCTCACGACTAATTGATTTCTCGTAATTATTCTGTAAGTTAAGCGATCTTTTGTAACAGATTACAAATCAAATGTTTAACGTAACTTTATAATACGTTTTTATGACGGATCTAGTTCACTGGCAAAACATCTCTTTAACGATGGCTTGATGAAAAAGGCGTGATTTTTGGCGTCTTTAGATCTTTTAAGGTATTTTATTTCATGGTGCAAATATTCAGATTCCATTGTAATTTTCACAACGAATCAATAGAATTTGAATTTTTGGCCGTTAATTAATGTTCTTACGTCTGTATAAATTTTCCGTTAGCACGTGACTGTTATAAATCTTAACTGCTTTGGCCTAACTACTATTTCTAGTATTTAAATTTACAAAGATACAAACAGTTTATTACTGAAATTAATATTTCCTAGCTTTACATAAATTACGGTACCTTAACCAAAATCGAAGGTGCCGCTGTTTGTTTGCAATAATTTCTGTAAATTTAGTTTTTGTGCGCAATATTGAATTAACATATATGACGGTGTTAGGCACCACAATTAATAAGTAAACAATTACGTATTCTAACATTAGAAATTTCAATAAACTATCATTTAGTTTAAATTTCTGAATCATTTTGCTGTAATATAAAATAATCAGTAATATTAAGTTTTAAACTAAGTTTCGCAGATTATAAAAATTTATAAGTTTACAAGGTTCAAAGTGCCCGTAATAAACAAATCGCGCGTGAGTTTTTAAATTTGTGTAAAAAAATAAAACTTCAAAGCATTTGGATATAAAATGGACTTATGCAATGATACGTTTCACATAAAATCTCTTAGAGCAAGGACACCGCCAAAAGAAGTACTAGTTGCCGGTAATAAAAAGTAACCGGGGCGTAAGCTGTAAAATGCAAAGGAAAAGAACCCCGATTTGAACAGAAATTTAACGTTCGTTATTTCAAACATGAAACCAAAAATTTTGAAATCTGGACTCAGCCATTGGATAGAAAATACGGGAGTAGGATGACCGAATATTAATATAAGATCTGAGGACGCAATTTCATCTTGTGCGAGTGAGTATCGCTGGTGAATCAATCAAGCGAAACCAAGTTGTAAGGTCTGTTGAGTTCAGAAATGTAGACAAATCTTACCTTGTGTCCGTATGTGTGAGTCGTGACATCACTAAGTCCTGAAGTTTACATATCAACGTATATTACATTTTCCTAAGGTAACAGGAAATTAAAATCTAATGGTTATAGGCGCAATCTTAAGAGAAGACCGCAAGTTTGAATTGAATACTTAAAAGGCATGTAAATCCTTTTAAAAACAGCTGACCTGGAATTTGAATAGTCAAATGGAAGTCTAATATTTTAACATCGAAGAAAATACAAACGGAAATTAAGTGTATTTATCAATTTTTTTAAAAACGTACATTGAACAAAAGCAAGAGTGTTTCATGTTAGTTAATAAAATTTTAAAATAAAATTCTGTTTTAATTTGAATAATAATTTTAAACAACCAGAAGTTCTTTCTCTAATGCATATAATTAAATTGCAGTCAATTCTTGTTTACTACCTGTCATTAGCTTGCAAAGGGAAATGAGCGAAGGGTTTGTAAACATTACATGTTTCTTTAGGGTTTGTGTTTTAATATTTAAATGTGAATATTGTTGTTTTATTATTTTACTTAATTTGAATTTTCAATAAATGTAATAGCCGTAAAACTTTGTTCTCATTTGGCAGAATATAAATAAGTTGTTAATTAAATTTATTTGGTGAGATCGCTAGGGTGACTAACGTAAACATTTGTCTAGACAGATTATGCGAATTGTCTGCAGGTCCAAGGAAGGATTGTAAGTATTAGAATCACTTATACGGAAGGGTTTTAACCCTGAACTGGTTGATAAAGATAAATGCAGTTCGAACTAGTTTGTCTACTTCATTCTAGAACCAAACAAAAATTACGTAACTAAAGTACGTAATCAAGTAATTTATTATAATTATTTATAATTACCAAACGAAGTAGACAACAACGGTTTAAATAATTGCAGGTAGTTAAATTGTCGAAGAATGATTAATTGTTGTTATGAGTTCATCTACAGTTAACTATTTTCGAGCAAAAATTGTTTAAATAGTTGGAGACAAATTCTGTATCCCATGATCAATATAAAATACTGTGTATGTCGATTTTACACCCAAAAATATACAAAAAGGTTCTTATAGTAGTCCGCTTAAGATATTGACCCACATGGCTTTATAAAATTATGTTAAGACGATATTTTCTTTGGCCAATTTTTGTAGTAATAAGTTTACTTATTTGTCGTTGAATCAACCTAAACAGTATTTTACACGAGCACTGGTGCAAATTTAAGAAAATTATAATCTGCATCAAACTATATACATTTCCTAGAAAACGTTTAATGTTGTTGAAACGGTTTAGAATATCGCATTGATTCTTTTGATAATTCTATGTAAATAAATTAAAGGGCTCTCTAATAATAGCTGTAGTTTTTAACTACATATGTTGTATATGCTATTAATTTTTAAATAATTGGTGTATTAGACAAATTGGTTTACCGTAACTTACGCCGCGCCGGATCTTATATATTAAAAGTCTGCAATTAGTTGCTTTCTAAAACAGTAAAATTTTTTAGATTCTTTTAAAAATTAAATTTAGCTATTTACCTTTGTAAAAGAAATTCCATGGGTATTCAATTAAAAATAGTGCAACATAAAATATTTCAGACTTGCATTTCAGTCACCTTAATAGTTTCTCGACGTTAGACATAAATTAAGATGGGTTTTCCTATTAAATAACAAATAATTGTTAAATATAGTTTGTTTAGGAATTTTCGGTTAATATATATCAATTTAACTGTCATTAGGTATTTGGGTAAAATTAAAATTGTTGTAGCAAATATATATTCAAAAAATTAACTTGATGCTGATAAAACAACCCTATAATATTAATTAAAATGAGTCATCTAAACAAAAATCACAGTACGTGTAATCTTTTAAGTTCTGTTGCTCTGGGCCGGCCAGGCTTCGATCCAAGGCAAATAATACAGGATGCGGCAAATATCCCTCCCTATTTTTAAGGTTAGAATGTGAAGAGTAGGGGAGTCGTAAAGTGGTGGGGCTGAAATTGATAGACGCAGAAGAGAGAAAAGTTCCTATCGAGACAGGTTCAGTTGGTAAGCGAGCGTTTGTCGCCCTATCGTACATTCGCAACAATGACTGTTGCATACAGTTTCTTAGTTCTGGACGGCAAATACGTTGTTTTGTTGGATTTTGAATGTTAAGATAAGCAGTTGTGTTGTGAAGAAGTAGGGACGAAGTTCGCGTAATTAGACAATCCATGGTGCAGTCTCCAAAACGTTCTGCTAGTAAACATGCAATTGCCTTTCAGTTATCTAATCGCATAATGCAAAGAATATTGCATCAGGACCTTCATTTCCACCCGTAAAAAATTGTTATTGTCCAAGAACTCTCTGAACGTGATTGGCGAAGTCGTTTGAGAACACGCAAGAACTTGATGTAAATATTATTGAACGACGCGATTATTTTATTCAGTGATGAACATTTTCATCTCTCTGGACGCGTGAATAAACAGAACCTCCATTATTTGAGTGAAAACAACCCAAGCGAGATTCATAGTGAGTTGAAATGACTGGATCTTACTGTTAATTCCGATCGATATGTGAACATGATTGAAGAATTTATTTCACTAGCTTTTAAAGAACTGCACGCTGTCAACGTTGGTTTCAGTAAGACGGAGCTCCATCCCACAGAGCACGAAAATCACCGGCAGCTTTGATGCAGATATTTCATAGTCGCATGATTGCAAAGGGTTACTCAAAAGTTCAGAATACGCTTACAGCATTGTATAGAAATGGGGGACCCATATTATTTTTTAAACGACGTGAAATTGAACTTATAATGCAAATCTAAAACAAGTACGACTGTAAACATAGACGTAAACATGTATTAGTTAAAAGTGATTGTTTTCTTTACAATTTTATTATATTAATAAAACTGTATTAATGTAAGATTAAAAAAATAATTATTAATATTTTCCCAATAATGAATGTAATATAGGTACGTAGCCCAATTTTGTATTGCCTGTTGAATGTGTAAACATTTATGCAGACATCATTTTTGTAGTGCTATCAAGAATTAAGATTATAAACAATTCTGAAAAGGCGCCTTTACTAATAGGTACTCAAACGACACAGTAGGTACAAAATATCTGAATAGACAAATAAAATTTTGATAAATATTACTAATGCAGACGAAATTTATTAATTTTAAACAATATTCTGCTATATTCGACTACAACAATTTGTGAAATGAATTGATTATAAATTAATAGTAGGTTAAATTGCCTCTTTGTTAATATCTACAGAAACGCGCCAAGGAATAAAAATCAATATTTAGTACGTATGAACTGTCTTAAATAACAAATATCTACTAAGTAGTTTGGATGCTTCTTTATTTTTTTGTGAATATATGCGAAGTATAGAAATGGAGCTTAATTCTGGAAGTATTTCAAAACCACTCCGTATAATCAATATTAAAGTACTGAGGGTCGATTGCATAAAGACAAATTAAATATTCAATTACAGTTAAATCTATCAACCAATCAGTTTGTGAGTCTGAAATACTTTTAACCAATCAGATTTCGGGTGTAGAAGTTAATTGTCAATTAAGTGTTTAATTATAATAAAACATTTAAATGGATTCTGTACAACTCATCCTTACCTTTTCATTTGTGAAGTAAAAGAAATGTAATAAGTAAAGCATAGAGATTACTTACAGTAAAATATGATGGCTTTAACGGCAATTTTGAATGATAAAAAGGCCAGCTCCATACTACCTCCATTGAATGAAATTAATTAAAAAAGCATAGGTGTTGAATAATTTCAACGCTTAATTAATTCTTAATATTTTTAGATGAAACGGTAGTATTTCTTCAACTTTAAAGGGCTGCGCCTTTGTGGGGCGACATTCTTTAGCCAACCCTTATGGAAACTTATTTGCTTAGGCGGCTCAATCAGCCATAACAATATGGTAGGATAAATCGCTAAGGCACTGTACAGCTTTTTACTTTTTTCCTTAGAAAAGTTTGCTCTGGCGTAAGTAGTTTACGAACTTAATGTGCAAATGCTTAGGTATATTAGTTTGGCGGTGAGAATTAGAGTCATTCCCCGATTTAAAAAACTATATACGAGGACTGTCCCAAAACAATCCGACCTTCCTTTAGATTTCCACTCTGGAGTTATTCTGCGTCATCGGGCTGGTGGCATCCTTTGAAGAAGTCCCAATTTGATTGAAGAATATGCTGCCAACGGCCTTTCCACTTTTGGAAACAGTCCTGAAACTCGTTTTTTGGTATAGCCTTTAGAACGTTCGTCTTATTAGTTTCGACTGTTTCTTTGTCGTCAAATCGATGTCCTTTGATATGCATTTTTAATCTTGAAAACAGGCAAAAGTCGCAGGGAGCTACATCAGGACTGTATGGAGGCTGACGGAGCTGTACGACTATGTGCTTTGTCAAATATTGCTGCCCTTGATTCGATGCATGCGCTGGCGCGTTATCGTGACGCAGAAGACAGTCGCCGCTTGATCAAAGTTGACGCCGTTTTCTGCGAATTGCCTCACGCAACCTTTTCGTAACTGCAAGATAATATTCCTTGTTGATCCTCTGACCTCTAGGGCCATATTCGTGGTGTACGACACCCTCATAATAAAAAAAAACAATCAGCAACGACTTGATATTGCTCCGACTCTGGCATACTTATACCACTCTTTTATTTGTGTCCCCAAATACCGTCTTCATCATTGCGATGGTCTCCGTACAACTCTTTTCGAGTTTTACGCAAAATTTGATGCAAATTCGTTGCTCCGATCTTTCTGTCATTTTCTACAACAGCAAAATGCGACGAACGTAAACAACACGTTGTAAACAAACGCACGCTCCACGTGAACTGAGGTGTCCAGACGAACACTGCAGCATCGACGGAGTTCGTAAAGCTTTGCCGCTACAATTGTCAGGCGCGAAGATACGAAAGAAGGTCTGATAGTTTTGAGACAATCCTCGTACATATTCAGGTTTAATAAAATTTTAACTTAACAAGGCGTCCTGGTTTTGGAACATCCTGTATTGAAATTGTTTGGCGCAAAATTTAACTTCATCTATATTATTGTGTTAATTTCATATCAAGTGAAAATTAAATTAATCATTAAAATCCACGCTTTGATATGAAATTCACATACAAAAATTTGAATAAATGTATTTACAGACGTTATTAAAAAACTCCTAAGGGTCGGAATTTTTGGACATATATTTAACTAGTATTAAATAAATAACACTAATGAATAACGTAACCGAGAAAGAGACGGTTTCTAAAATTAAATAACCTAAGATGGTAAAGACACGTAGAAAGGATTAGAAGTTTACAACCTATCAATCATGTCCAAACCGACCGTGTGAAATTTAACAGAAACCAGTAATAATACGAAATGGAAAATTACCGAGTACATTTAAAAATGAAAAGATATATTTGGTTGTACAGAGCAACAAAATTTCGTTTCCTTGTTATGCAAAAGAGGGTATGAAACGAAGTTCCCACTTAAAATATCGTCTTTTTGCACATGGATTTTGTCTAGTCCTATGTCGAGTAATTTTTGGCTTCATATGATCTAAACATAGTAAGTAGATCGTAATTTACAAGTGCTAATTGAAGGTTATTTCAGTTCGCTTAGTTGTATTCACCAAAGATTACACCCAACGAAATAACACAAAAGTTTGCAAGTAGAGCCTCAACAATTTAAGAAGAATAAATAAATGGAAGTGTTGACAAATTTTCATTAGAAAAGTCAACACTATAACCAAAATGACATTTTAAATTGTAAAAACCAATTTAGAATAATAAAGACTCCATAACGAGGGAATACTCAAATATCAATTTGGACTCCTAGAGCAGCCAATTGTTACAGCACAGAAATCGCCTAGCAGGAAGTTTTCACGAAACAATACAGTAAGTGAAATTAAATATTTGATTTAGGCAAAATGCAGTTTAAAAGTAAAATCTTTCTCAAATAAAGAAAATAATAACCATTGAATTCCTTATTCAAGAGTTGTATAACTGTTGTTATAGCAAAATTGAGATGTGCAAAGATAGGGTCTGTTGTTACAGTTTTTATCTTTATCATATTCAGAACTTGTATTTATTCTTAGATATTGAGGTAAAATGTTTCCTTTTAGATATCTTTTTATATGTAATAATTGTGTTGATAGAAAATAATTAAAATTGTAATCAAAAATATAACTCGTTATTATTAAAGGTAAGCCAATGTTCTCTACTCCTTCCTTTGTAATAAAAGGTCAATGACTGAATTCCATAAATTTAATTAAAAATAAATCAAATTAAATTACAAAAGAAGTGCAGGGCGAAACGAATCATTTTTAGTCCATTGTCGCCTGCTCTATAGGAGTAGCCTCACTGGGAAACCAGCGAAGCACCTTCTATCAATTCTATATTGTGAAAATATGCATATCTCTGTGATGCTCAAGTTCTAATTATTATCTAAAAGTTTGCATTTCAAAACTTAGGTTTTAAAGAAAAAAATATGTTATTTCCACAGCCAAGTATCACAACCAATAAAAGTTACAAATAGGGCAAGGCGTGATAAAATTATACAGCAACTAGGCTCAATCAGTAATAGCCCTAATTTAATGCAATACGTATTTCTAAATATAAAAGTGTTTCTAGAGTTAACTGATCAAAACGACGATGATCTTTGCAATGCACGAGAGAAGGTATTTAAGAGCTAACGTCCTCCCTCTTCCTTACTTTTTCAACCCCAACCTTGTAATTTTTTTATTGCTCAAAATGAAATTTTAGCACAAAGGAAATTTTGCTTTTTACAACTCTCAAACTTTAAGTTGTTTAGATATTAACTTTAAGAATTACGTGCAAGTTACGTATTCAAAATGAAAAATTAGAATATAAGAACAAAAACCACGTTTGTCCGATGTTCCTTAATTGCTACTTACTAGTTTAATCTCATATTTTTTCAAAAATAAAATTTGATTATCTTACCTTTTTAATTACATTCTTCACAGTAAATGACATGCAACCCAAAAAGTCGCTCCTCCTGGAACAAAGGGGAATATTATGAAATGGCATACTATATTTATAAATTGAAATATCCTCATAAAATATTACAATCATTTAATCAATTAGATACAACAAGAATTTAAATGCTCACAATTAACAAAGCCCTAACTGTAACAACACATTTCCTTGAAATAACTTTACAAAATGAGACTCGGGGTAATTGTCTTTTCAACAGAATTACACTGCGGTTGAAAAGCAATTTTCTCGTTATTTCCCCTTGTAATAGTATTTCTGGATCTTTATTTGACAAGCCCAGTAATTTATAAAAAAAACAGGGTGTCTTAAAAGTACAGAGCTTTTTTAACGAAATTGTCCAAATTTCAAAATCTTTCAGTTGGTTTTTAAATCGAGGTACTTCAAAATGAAGGGTAAATATTTTATGATTTTATGCATTACCGAGGATTGCTCCAAGAAAAGTATCGCGGCAGATTTATGATTTCATTCGTATTTTTACCGTAGCATAATAAATTTTGCGACACTTTTATGAATGCAATAAGGACGTATTCAGAACATGATTGATTTTGATACTATATCGCTTATTTAAATGGAAAATGTGTTAACCACCCGCATGCGGATCATGCTTATAATAAATACAATATACACAGCTTGATGAAATCATGTAACCGCCAAGGGGACGATACAAATCTATTTATTATTTAAAATGCGGGTTTGGTCAAACGACATCATTATTGTTTTGATGTTTAGCTTGTGCGGCGGTGTTTTTCACTTACTGCATTTTTAATGTTCACCGCCATGAAGTTGTCCTCAAATTTTGACAACTAAACTATCTTTGGTTACATCTTTTTAAACAATCTGTGGTTTTTAACAGAAATCAACTTCATTATTGAAAAAATTCTACAAATCGTTTTATACAAAAGGCCTAGACGTTTTAAACTAATTTCTCGCAAATTGTGAAGAATAAAACACAATATAAAAAGAAAGACAAGCGGTTTAATATTAGGCAAACAATGTCTGTCAAAACCAAAGCTTAATAAGGTATCTTAATCAAAAACGTTAACTGTGAAATATTCACAAAAACAGTGTGATTTTTATCGACAGTAACGTAAAATCCACTTTATAAAACATCCTAAAGGATATTATTTTTCATTGCTCGTAGGTTTTACTTGAGATACAAAACAAAACACGGTTTTCTAACTTACAAATTTAATTTAATTGAGATAGAACATTGCAGAATTGAAATAAAAATCACTTAACGGGGAAGATTAAGTATACTCTTAGCCTTCATCAAATAAACGATACATTGACGCATCCTCAAGTCTAAAGAGATGAAATTATTGTACAGGGTGAGCGAAATTCGATGTCTCAGCTCTACTAGAAGAAAAAAAAGAACGATAGAAAACATCTGAAAAGAGGTTCTTAAATAGAATTGAGTAAGGTCCATTTTAAGCTAAATTTGCATAATTTTTCATGTTTTTAAACTGAGGAAATTACGTTATCGAATTTTTCCCCAAAACATACCTATATTTTGCCATATTTAAAAAGAGCTAACTTTTCTAAACAAATTTTGTTAATAAAAAAATTTTCTATCTTTTTCCATTAAAAAATTATAAGCAAATTTGTAAAAAAAGATGTTATATAAAATTCTCAGTTGTTGTGATTTAAACAAGTTGCCTTTGGAAACAAATAGAAAAATTTCATTTGTCAATAATTAAGCTAATGGTTGACACATATCGTTTTAGTGTTGTTTTACTTTTAAAATGTTTACGCACAACGAAAAGTCGACATGTTATTAATTTATGTGGGATCTCAAAAGAACCCTAGAAGATCAGTTCAGTTATATGCCCAGAGATGCCCTGAACGTGCTATTGCAAGCTTAAAAATATTGCAAGATTGGAACGAAATGTATCTTAAAATGAGGCATTTTATTCTCTAAAAGGACAAAAATTGTTAAAAGTGTCAATTCTGACAATACTGTTGCCCATGTTTTGCAGTATTTTGAAGACCATCCAAGGAACTCGATTCGGCAAGCCTGTAGTTAGTTGAATTTAAGATACAGTTCGGTACGAAAAATTTTGAAAGCAAATTGTTGTCGCGATTATAAAATTCACAACTTCGAACACTTGTCAGATCAACATAAACAACGAAGAATTAATTATGTTGCCCAAGTGATGGAAAACCTCAAGATCAATGACAATCGGTTTTTTCAGCATGTGTTGTGGACGGACGAAAGCCCTAATACAAAAACGAACATTTTTGTGCTACTGAAAATCCACATTTTGTCAATTCAATTGAAAATCAAGGACACTTCGGAATTAACGTTTGGTGTGGTATTATTAAGGGGCATTTGATTGGTCCACATTTCTACGAAGGAGTTTTACATAGTGAGCGATATTTGCAATTTCTTCAAGAACAGCCTACTGTGCTTCTCGAAAATGTACCATTACAGTTGCGAGAAAATATGTATTTCCAGAATGACAGAGGTCCACCCCATACAGCAAAAATTGTTCAGCAATATTTAAATGAAATTTATGGAGAAAATTAGATTGGTATAAATGAACCGATACAGTGGGCGTCTAAATCACCGGACTTGACGCCACTAGACTCCTTCTTGTGGGGAAATTTGAAAAATAAAGTTTACAAAACACCATCTGTTAACTTGGAACATTTAAAAAAAAATTAGAAAAGCTTGCGACGAACTATCTGGAGAAATGTTACGCAAGGCTTCAGTGAGAGAAGTAAGGAGAAGATTGGATAAGTGTCAAGTTTTCTTTAATGTTAAATTAATAATTAATGCTAATTAATAATAATAATTAATAATGTTTAATTATTGACAGATGCGACTTTGTTATTTTTTCCAAAGGCTACTTGTTTAAGTAGTGACAATTGCGAATTTTAGCGAATACTTTTTTTTACAAATTTGGTTATGATTTCTTAATGGAAAAAGACAAAAAATTTTTTTATTTACAAAATTTGTTCAGAAAAATTATCTCTTTTTAAATATGTCAAAATATAGGTGTTTCTGAGAAAAAACCGATGACGTCATCACCTCAGTTTCAAAATATGGAAAAAATGCAAATTTGACTTAAAATGGATCTTACTCAATTATATTTAAGAACCTCTTTTCAAATATTTTCTATCGTTTTTCATTTTCTTATAATCGAGCTGAGACATCGAGTTTCGCTCATCCTGTACTCTACACGTCATAGAGGAATGTGAACTGTGAAGATATACAAGCTGTTTGTTAACACGAAACGAAAAATGAAATGTCATGTACATTTTTAAAATTTTTTTCTATTTTCTCCTTCGTTTTCAAGAAATCTAGTTTAAATGTTGCGAAGAAATAAATATGAATTGAAATAGGCAAGTTATCATAGGGGGGAGATATGTGTTGCTTTTAACTTTAAAACGAACAATAAAAAAAACTGTAAACATAAAAGAATTATCCAAGTAAGTGTTCAAAGTCCCACCATTTTCACGAATACATGCACGACAACGTTCGAACATCGAGTTGTTTATCGCCGCAAAGTTTGCTGTAACTTGAACGAACGATGAACGATGAACTCTTGGACTACGGTGTACCGAGTTACTCAGAACTTTTACCACCTTCATCCTTGTTGTTTGTATCCCTGATTTTGTTTTTGTGTGCCGGTTTACGGCTTCCCTTTTGGGATTTTATGTGGCCGGTTATCTCAAAGATCTCCGGCAGGCACTGTATT
>JAHWXV010201230.1:0-12413 GCA_024586415.1 Phrixothrix hirtus | reverse complement strand
ATGCTACATTTTCCATTTGCATTTTCGAATAGTATATTACGGTACAAGTATATAAGCTGGCCTTTAAAGCAGGCGCAATGGTTTTATAGACACTTATGCACGTGCATCATACGCTATTTTTTATTTTACCTTTATAATTATTTGCTAAATAAAAGAAATAAAATTAAACATTAAAATCAAAATCACTTTTTATTTGAAACAAGCTACGTGATATTTTCACAAATACTAGGATGTTGTTTACAAGCTGTAAATAAATGTTACAGTTATTGAAGCCGTTACCTAGTAACCTTTAAAGCCTATCATGTTTTAAAGTCTTTTTTATGCACAACGATTATGATACAGGTATAATAAAAAAAATGAATTGTTTGCCTATGCCTTATATACTTTTAAAAATTGATTTTATTTGGTTTTTAGAGACTTGATAAGTTTGTAGTAATTTTATTGTATTAATAAAACGATTATCTATTTGTTTTTGTCATTATCTCTATAGCATACGTTTTGTATCAATTTTAATACATGTCTCGAGTTCTCAGGGTAAATTGAAACAAAAATTTGTTTTTGAAAGGTGAGATGACATATTGCACGCCTTGTTTTAAATAATATTGTACAAAAATTAAATATTAATCCCGGGTATTTAGTAATAAATTTAAAACCTTCGTTCAAAACGTCTCAAGAAACCCTATTTGATGATATCTATTTGAAGGAAATAATAAAGCTTAATTGGCCCTTGTTTTTGATATCGATGCCAATATTCCCTAAATTATATATTTACTAGTATTTATAATTTATATTTGCAATTCGTTACACTAAGTATTAGGCTTGAATGTAAATCATACCGCTAGATTAAATTGCTTACAACAATTCCTGTTAGTAATTACAAAAAACTAAAATACGCTTCCACTTAAATTAGGGTTCAGTGTGCACTTACGAAATAATACTCTAAATCGGATGGGACCAAATATGTAATTTAATTTCTAGTTACTACGTGAAAGTCATATTATTAGAAGATTAAGTTACCTACATCTTTCTTTATATTCAAGTACCTTTACATGTTCTGCGATGTTACTGTTAAATATTCTAGATTAAGTATTTATTATGATTCTATTTTCTAAAATTAATAAACAAATGAATAATAAGTAAAGTACATCAATATATAGTAAATAAAAAAATTCTAAGTATGTCAATTTAAGGCTTATTAAAACGATCTCCATATTTAAAGTCTAAATTATTTCTTAGCAACTTATGTCATTCTAATACGATTTTCCTTGTAGTATATAACGAGTTTCTACAATTTAAATTGTGTGTGATAACAGTTTGATTTGGATAACAGCACAGCTTAATGTGAATTCATTGACATTTAAGCATTACTTTTAACGCAAGTTGTAAATCTGAAAACTTGACGTGACGTTTTCACAGTGGAAATGTGTTTAATGACAATAAATGGGCTTTCAGATTTGCTGGTATGTTTAGTCGCGGTTGGGTCGTAAATTCATAAACAGGCGATGAGCATGAAATCCGTATGGAATACTTATTTAAAACATACGGTCACCATTTACCATTTATATAGACTAACGAATCAGAAGGGTAAAATTTTGTAGCGTCGATAACCTTACCCTTTTAAATTACTGTTATTGTTTTCTTCATGTACTGTTTCCTGAAAATTAAACAAAATGCACCACAACCTAATTTATAAAATAAAATACTGAAAAACGACATTGATATCCAGGAAACGATTAATATAATTAAAAAACGAAAGTTAAAATTCTCAAGAGTCTAGTGCCAATATTATATTAGCTAATAATCCTAGTATTATTAACAATTACTTCAAACGTTATCCAATGGAAGCAAAGATAGTGATGATTAAATGTGGGAGGAGAAATTATTATTGACATTACAATTTCTTGTCTAACAAACTTAAAAACAAATAGAATGCATTAAACATTACTGCTCTTCTTTTACACAACTATTAAACAGCGCAACACTTTTCAATGCAAAACTGAATACTTTTCACAAACAAAGATTCTATATATAATTTCATTTGCATAGGGTGCAAATTTAGGCGTCTAACAAACAGTTTTAGAATTTATCAGAAGGCAATGAAAATAAAAGGTACATCCAGTCTTATTTAAATATCGCATGTAACTTTTTCCACGGCGAATGTTGGAGTTAGATCTTTGATCAGATCCATTCAAAATGACTAATTACAGTCCTTGGTGAAGAAAATCTCTGATTAGATCTATGTTGCCAAGACTTTGTAATTTGAACATTAAAAAATTACATAACATTAAAATTTCTGCAACCAAAGATATATGTTTTGCTGAAAGATTCATCACTAAAATCAAAATCTATCTGTAACTAGAATCGAGTCCCGAGATAACTGACTTGGTAAAGGAGATTTGTGATTTATAAGAAAATTTGAAGGTGGATCGGGAACTCAAACGTAAGTAATATCCAGAAGAAGTTTTCACAGGTGCTTTACTCGTACTTGCAAACGGAAAACTGGTACAAATAACTATTTTTTGCCTCCCCTAGGCACATTTTTGGTCCATTATATTCCCTTAACGTTGTCTGCCAACATTGTGTTAATGGTATTAATGCTCTTTTAAAAATTGATCATGACTTTATTTACAAATACTAGTCGAATAATACTTATTGATACCGAATTGCGAACACGGCGCAGAATATGAATCAATACATTGGCCAAAATTACGTTTTAACAACCTTGCCACTTAATGGTGTAAAAGGACTCAAAAACGGTGATAAAATATTGGTTACTGCACTTTGGCAGTACACTGTTTTCTCAATATGTAGGTTATGTATAAATTTGCAGTCTTTCTAGAACATTGTACAAAATTCATGCTTACTAAACACTGTTACTAGGTTGAATAAATATGTTTGAACCATAAAATGTTGTGCCATACATCTTCAATGTTAGAATTAACTTAATTATATATTTTGTGCTACTTGGGAGTGGGGCTTAGGTCGAGCACAATTTAAACGTTATTCAAGAATTCGGATTCACTGAACTTCTGCATCTACAGCATTATCACGCTGAAATTTTTTTGTTTAAAAACTTAAAAAAAGAACCTTAAGTATCGAAAATTTCCTTCGAATGATGAAGTAAAGCGTTCTATGAATGGATATTTTGAAGATCTGTCAAAACAATATTTTTGTAAGGAAATTCTGCAGCGTAAAAACTCTGGAATAAGTTCACAAGTGTAGAAAATAGTTAACTAAAAAATATTTTGTTAATATTCTACGTGTTTTCTTTTGTGGCTAGGAGGAATGTATAAAAATTTGTCCTCAAAAATGAAAAAGAATTTAAATGCGTTTAATCATCATTAATGTATTAAACTAAAATCGTGCTACCTTCCTATACAAGCTTGAGTGATTATATCAATTGTAAGGATAGAATAACTTTCTGAAAAATATAATATTGAGTATCTTCTGTATTATATTGTTTGTAGCTTTTTAACCTTCCTAATACCAGGTAAATTTTTAAACGCTCAGTTCCAGGAGGGTGAATTCTCGTCCCATAAAATTGCTTCAGTTTAGTAACACGGATTATAATGAAAGTACTACGTATTATCAATTTTTTAACTTTTTTATTACATTTACTCGTATTTTGGTATCATATAGCAAAAAAAAATTTAATATTTATAAAATTGATAAAAAAATTATTAAAAAATGAAATACACTTCATTGTCACATTTATAACATATTTTTACTGTTCTATTGTGTGATGGACATACAAAATTCTTACAAACAAAACATTTTGCTTCGAATTTACATCTTTCTGCCTTAGGCAAATATGACATCTTCTTTTTTAGATTTTCCCTTGGTTAATTGTTCTGGCTGATTTTGGTTTTTATTGCCAGTCTTTCCTCCCGTTGTTTCCAATATAGTTCTGATATTTTCTAATAGTTTTTTAGTAACCCGTGATTTAATTGTAGGGCCGCTTATTCTTTTTTGAATATTTGGCTCCATTAAAAATATTCTCCTTTTCTGTAAGGGATTACCATTTCGCATGAAAGTTGGTCCCCACAACGAAAGCATTTATTGTTCCTATATCTATAAAGTTCATAATAATACAGCTTGCCATCTATTCGTCTGTCTGTTACAGATGTACTTTGCTACCACTTTGTGGCTTTATAATGGGTTGTGATTTCTGGTTTTTGTTGTTCTCCTTCAGAAATAGCTACATCCAGATTTTCAAAGGACAGTAATAGAACGCTTCAGTTCGCTTTTGGTACGTATGATACTAGTTTTATCTTCGACTGAAATGCAAAAATGGAAGAATAGACAACTCGACTTCGGAAAGGCGTAAATTCCAGAGAAATACAGGTTTTATTTTTTCTTAAAGTTCCGCATGTGGTTAGTTTCTATTAAGCAGTTCCTTGGCTAAATCTAAAGAGGTAAAAAAATTATCCGTGGTGATGTCATATCCTGGACCTAAAGCAGAGACTAACTCTGGTACCACTAGTTTTCCTTGGTTACGTTTGGAACAAACTTTTACTACATGATGATTGCATGACAGATAAAATCCAAATTTGTAGGCCATATTTTGCAGTCTTACGTTTCATATGCACCCTAAAAGGGCATCTACCACGAAATGGTACTAACTGTTCATCAATGGTAAGATGAGAATCAGGTTTATAGTATTTTTGACAATTATTTACAAAAATTTCAAACGCTTCTCGTATAGGTGCAAATTTTATCACTTTCTCTGCGTTGTATTCTCGTATTTCTATCATCGAATCTCATTGAACTTGATATTTGAGAAAATCGGATCCTAGGTTGCAGAATATACGGGACGTAGAAAGCAAAAATCATCCTGGCACAACATCTCCAGCACAGATTAAGAGTCCCATAAATGCATAAATCTCTATATTATCTATAACTTCCCAAGTCAGATTCTTTCCGTTCTTGTTACGATTTTCTACTTCTAGGGATCCTTGTTGATTTGGAAATGTAATTATATTTTTAACGATAACTGGTGCAATAAACAGCATGAAAATCTCTGGCATACTAGATTCCGGTACTTGTGAAGAAACACCAGCAAGAATTTTAATTACATTTTTTGCCCGAGATCGTTTTATGATCTGGGGTTGTTTTAGTCAAACTGTTTCGTCTTTCCCATCGGTGTCCATTTCTACATCATCATCTGTAACGTAAGAAATCTCGTCGTTTCCTTCTACAATTTCCTCGTCGTTATCTTGCAGATCTGAAATACCATCTACAGATTCTGCATCTAAATTTCCACTTGCACAGTTCGCAAGCTCCTCGTCTACAATAAACATCGATTATCAAAAGGCAAAAATTATAAACGTACTGCATCTGAACTAAAATAGTCAGTGAAACTAACTATAATACTACGAAGCTTGAACCATTTTCATAATTCTTCAGTCCGTGATAAACCTGGCATCACCATTTTTAAAATGCGCTTGAAAACTTATAAACGCATACTGTTTTGCTCAAAACGTGGAACTACGAAACTAATTTACCTAAAGCAATGCTATGGATTATATGCCCCATTTATAAGAGTCAATTTATGAAAACTCATATTAATATCACATTTAGGGCATTCCAAATTTTATAAGTAGAACTTTATTCATCATCCCAAATACTTAAATAATTATTTTTTAGAACATGCA
Organism: Phrixothrix hirtus; assembly: GCA_024586415.1. NCBI lineage: Eukaryota > Metazoa > Arthropoda > Insecta > Coleoptera > Phengodidae > Phrixothrix > Phrixothrix hirtus. Next base: position 6,759 of record JAHWXV010201230.1, on the reverse strand, counting down.
TAATTTGGTAAACTAATGAGGATATTAGAGGGACTTCCTATAATTACTACAAGGATGTTCTATAACAAAAACGATAAAAAAGTTCCACTCAGTTGATAATCTTTACAGTACATCAGTGCACACATTAGTAAGTAAATGATAATTCGTAGGAACTGCTTAAAACCTAATACTTGGGCACATCCAATAAAATTTAAAAAGAGAAATTAATAATGTCTAATACCAGCGGGGCGAATTATTGCCCCACGTATACTTACTTCCAGTATTTTTAAAATAAGTAACATTTTTCTGAATTTTTGAAACAATTTTTATTTTAGATACCCTTCCAATACTTCAAGGAACAATGTGTAAAGTCCTGAAAGGAATTACACAATTAAAACTAAAAATATGAATTATAATATGTAACATGGAGCGGCAATTCGCTCACACGGCATTAGGAAAGTTAAATAGGCATCACAATTTCAAAATATGAAGTTCAGTGCAGCTAAAATAAAAACAAGTCATGATGAAAACCAGAAACCTCGAAATCATTATTTAACCAATTCTTCAAAGTCGCCTCCGAAGTCTTCACCACATATTCTGAAGACTGAAACGCCTTCCATTAAAACTCTTATACACTTCAGAGAAAAGAAAAGAATTACAAGGGGTAACCTATGAGATATGCATTTCACTTTGCTTTTGGCGAAATACCCTATGACTACGTGCAATGTGCCTTGTTACTCAGCGATGCGTTGATTTTGTCTGACATGGCCCTTCAAGATTTTTAGTACGCTTTTGTAATACTGTTGTGAATGGTCGTATAACATGTTGATAAACCATGCTTTGGATATCAAGGAATGAGATATTCATGACTTTCTTAGCAGTTACTACTATTTTTACTTTCTTTGGTGCTGGTGATGATGGAGTTATTCACACCAAATTTGTTATCTATTTTCAGGATCAAAAAAGTGAAGCCAAGTCTCATCACTAGTTATTACCCTCAAAAGAAACTCTTCACTGCCCTCTACCATTCTTTTGAACTTTACACACACTTACATGCCAACATTACCTTGCTCGTGAGTTAGTAGGCTCGGTACCTACCGCGTACTACATTGCTTATGTACAGTTTTTCTATTACTAAAGGCGAGTAGAAGCCTAGTGAAATATTTAGGATCTCTCACAATTGTTTTAGTGTGATTCATCGATCATCTGTCATAATCGCAGCAGCAGTATCAATAATTGTCGTTGATGTCTTACATCTTTGAACAATTTATACCATCAACGAACAGTGTAATTAGAGACCATATTCTCTATAAGTCTTCAATAATATCGATTAAGCTTCAAACTCAAAGACATCAAATATTACAGCAGCAAACTCTTGGTAACGCGTCAACTCCATTGTTCACTAAGCGAAACCGAACATGCTTCAACTCGATCACTTGGCATCGATCGTAATTGGAATTCAACCAAACACAATCGTTATTTCTTAATGGCCAAGATATTATACTAACTTTGTAACGCAATAACAGACAATTGGGATATTAATTATTAAACAAAACTGGTATTATATTAAATCTTTAAGAAAATTTGAAATTATTTATTGTCAAAAGACTTTAATGCTACAATGCATAACAAACGTTGTATGTACAATTTCACACGTAACTTAGTTTACATTTACTGTATTAATTTTAGTTAAATTATCTTCATTAATTAAGTACTTTTTTGTTGTACTAACTTAATTACAATAATATAACTGACGTTTATGTGAGATTTTTACAGATTTAATTATTCTATCATCAGTCAGTCATTTGAACTTGTTGAAATGTAGTTCGACCATCTTGGTTGATATACATTTGATTTGATTTGGGTTTATGGTACGAGTCCTCAATAATATTTACATTACCATGTACAAATAAATCTGCGCTTTTATCAGCAGCGGTCGAGTACCATTTTATTGACTATAAATCTTAATAGTTGTTAATTTAAATTATAATTTATAACTTAAATCCCTTCTATTATAGCTGGACAAAATCAATATCGATGTTTTCATTAAAAGTGAATCTAAATTAGCAACCTTATTAACTTGTTTTATTAGGGTGTAATGGACTTTACTTTGATGACTCTAATTTGATTTTACATAAAAGCACCCGTATGTGTAATTAATTTACGGATTTTGCTGCTTTAAATTTACCAACAAATACAAATACTTTAAATCCATCATTCTACATTTAAAAGCAATTAATAAAGGCGAAATAATAATAAATTTGTACTAAACAAATTGTGAAATTATTAACAATGCTGTATTTAATTCTAACATCAAAAATGTCAAATTGTAACGGTACTAGTTGCCCTTATAACAATTAAAAACAAAATCGCGGTATGCTGCTCCGCAATTTACAAGGACTGTATAAACTTATTGTATCACCTAATACTGTTTTGTTTAGGCAACTTAATATAACTTAAATAACCAATGTAATGCTGCATATTCTATGTAAATAATATAATTCAATTAGCACAATTAATTAATACATTACTTTCTTTAAAAAAATTACACAGAAACGAAGAATAGTTCAACAAAATGTTTATTAACATAAGATAAAAGGAAATAATAATTTGTTGGAAATCGCATAAATTATCTTTACACTAAAATGTAGCCATCACATTCCGTTAAGCAGATAGAGAAATTGAAATTAAGTAGGATCTAATTTAACATGGTAAATCGTCTGCCTAAAGTTACCGTTATGCTGACAACTTGCACAGCATTATAACTATTTTAAATTTGTAGCTCAACAATTAATACTTAATGCTGCTATCTTATTATTAAAGGGCGTAATCAAGAATCATAGGGTTGCTAATTTTAATGCTCCTACATTGCAGGTTGTTGCTAATTCGGATACGGTCGACTTTGGTACTAGATTTCTCAATGCTGGATAAATACTTTCACTCAGGAAAGTGAGGAGTGTGGGTGAAATAAACGGTTTCCTCAAGAATACCTATTGAGATCTTCACTTCGAAGTCTCCAACAATATTTTTATCATCCAAAATTTCAGAATTAACTTTAAATGTTAAACCATATATAGAAAGTCGGTTGATTAAATGCTACCTGTGATACGATTTAACGCAGAGGGGAAAGATGATCGTCTTCTGTCGTCTAAGCTCACAAGGTTAAAAGATTATGTCTTTTTTAACGTACTATTTCTTCCTTAACTCTGTATAAAATGTACCGAAATGTTTAGAAAAATGTAAAAATTCAATCTATGCGTTATTTATTTAGTACTTTCATTCAAAGTTAATGAAATTACAATATTGAATTTAATGAGTTACAAATATGACATACAAAATTGACACGTAAATTTAGCAAATTTTTGATATTAAATGAACTTGTGTGGTCTCAAACGAAAAAATTAATGTTCAATTTTCCTGGGAATATGAAATTACTCAACTTCATGAATATATTTTTTATACTAAATTCATAAATAATGATAATGTAGAAACTGATTTACCTTCCCAATGAACATTTAATTAAAACTATGTACCTTCATATATTTTGCTTAGTCAAATCAGAAGGGTTACTATGAGGAGAAGCTCTAGAAGAAACAAAGAGAATATGCTTATGTATGTGGTCGACTAGCTGAGGTTCTTTCGATTCAAAAGTTCTAAATACAGCATGTGATTTTCGTTAGGAATTATAGATACAACAAAACAGGAAAATTACTAGATTACAAGCAGTATTAATCCCTCACCAATAAAATTGTACTCTAACGTTTTAAAAATCATGACATGAATAGGTATTCTATTAGTATTGATTTTAATGTTGTCAAAAGAGTTATTTGTACAGTAGCTGTTGCAAATAGAATGTGCTACGCCAAATGTGACTTGTAATCCTCCCAACGGTAGAGATGCGCATTATGCGAAAAACTGTTTACGACTTTAAATAATATAATAGTTATTTGTCATAAGTATCGCAATGACAATCACTATGGTATAAGTCGTTGCAGTTAACACGAGTACAATAATAATTAATTACAACCTGTATAACATACAAATTTTATTTGCTAGCGCAAAGTATAGCTCTCAGTCCTATAATGGATCATTATAGTACCGAGTCTTTTAATTAATGTTATTTAGGACTATGACACGCAATCAGATAAAATACATTATTTCATAGACTACAATTCAATACTCCAAAAATAATCTAAAACAAATAACGGGAAATCTGGTTACCACGAATGGGTTTGGTTTATTAAAGATTAGTAGATGCCAGTTTGATAAGTTGGTATTTGTACTATAGTTTGAATAATATTTTGACAATTTTTCGGATTTTAATTATTAAAATTGATTTCCTTAATATAAAAATTTAGACGTTTTAAATTTTTGTTTTCACAAATTTTTGGTTTGATTTTGGTTCGAGAGGCGAAAGGTACTTGCAGCACTTTTTCCATAAAATCATGAATGAAGCAAAATTTTTTTACACGATTGTAGAGATTGTGAAATGAGTGCGGCGAAGGGATGCGAGTGGAGCAACTACACAGATGTAAAAAATGTTAACACGTGTGTTGCACATTATGATTTTTGAACGACTACTTTATACTTTAACAAAATAATTCACAGTGCAATGTAAAGTATCAAATAAACAAACTTAGCCTTATTTTACAATTTTTAACCATGCCAATGTATGACCTCTTAATTGGCACAGTGCGTAAAATAAATTCCATGAGAAATACATTGCATTTGACCTATCACTATTAAAATTGAGATCTAAGATACTGAGATCAATTTGTGAGGCTAATATTAATGGAGGTATAAAAAGAATGCTTTAGGACAATTTTAAATATAACTTTAATTACGGACGAGTGTTTGTTATGATAGTATAGATTGCATTGAACAACAAACAATAACTTAAATTTAATAAAGCTAATCATCTTAAATGTACTTTTCAAGAGGATTTATGTAGTTTGAAAAGTGAATTAAAATACACTAATATTGCAATGATAAAGGAACTATTAAATTTGAGACTTACTAAAAGCCTCAGGTCCTCAATACTAAACGACTTTTAAAAATAAGATTTAAAAATCACGTATGAACAATTTTCATGGTTTATATTGGTAAATATGTCTACTACTTTCAAGACTATAAATATTATCATTTCCAAGACTTCTTAATTTATTAAAATTAAACCGTAACATTCTTATAAAGGATGCTGCAAAAATAAGTGACGCCCCGCAAACTGTGAATACCTTATGACTTGTAGAACAAAATTTGTTTATAAAATTTCTTTCAAAAACCTAGTTTTCGAAATATTAACAATTATAGTAGTGAATCCAACCCTGGTGTGCGCACCTACTCTAAATGCAGCACTACTAACTTGTAACTTGATAATATTATTTACTCGTAAATATCTTCTGTTGTGCATTCTTTTCAGCTCTAAATAGATACCAAACTGTGCTCGTGATTCTTACGTTTTGACTTGCTGATTTCGTGGACTTATTTACATCCTTGGTATTTGCTGAACTCCTGATCTTACAGGATTGAAGATTTCCAGGTCTGGTTAAAATGCAAGCAATTACGTTTATATGCGTTTTTACGTTAAAATTGATCAAAATGTTGTATTAAGTGACTTTGACGTTGTAAATTTATTTCCTAATGTCGTAGTTGAGGAAACAGTATAATACACTTTTTGAACATTTGATTAACGAAACTCAATCACGTTTGTGAACCCATTATTTTTCAAAATTAGGAAAAAATTATCGAATTCTGGTAGCCCGCTAAAATGTTTCTGAGTTCTCTATCGATAGTAAAAATATTTCCATCAATTTAGATAAAAAAAGATCAATTGGTGATGTGGGGGGGGGGAGGCCTCACAGATACATAACTTCAATCAACTATACCTTTGCAACCTTTAACTTTAGCACTACAACTCTTCAAGTGAATCGATGGAACTGAACGCTAAAATTCCGAAAACGGAACTTGTTCGTGGTTCGAAATTTTCCCCAAGGTCTGCTCAAACAAGTATTTTTTAAATCAATCACTTTCTTTGAAATTCTTATGGTCCTTCGGGGAGTTCTATTGATAATCCTTATTACGTCGTTTCTAAACGAAAAACAAAAAAGTCTTGATGTTTTGAAAATATGTAGCAATTGAAATGTTTCAGTTCCGTAAATTACAAACATTTTCGGAAATGGGTCGCTCTAATTGGAGCTATGGTAGTCACCCAAAGAAATCTATTTATAAAAATTATTACTCGAGTTTATAAAACAAAAAAAAATACCGATACTTCGAAATGTATAGTGTTCGGAATTTCTTCAAAATACCAAAAACTAAAAATTGTTTTCCTAGACAGGGCACTTTGTTTGGAGTTTTGATAGATCCCAAACAGTTACATTGATCATATTATTACACAGTCGCCTTTCCAGAACGATCGCAATTTTTGAAGTAGCAGAAATTAAGTTTCTTTTTGGAAGTTGATCCCTTTTTCTAGAGCTTGAAGGGTGACATTTGGCTTACTATTCAATTCTCTAAAATTAAACACAAAGAAGTTTGTGGGACTTTAAAAGTTTTCAACCGTAAAATTTCTGTTTGTTACCAATACAACTATTCGGGGGTCTATCACAACGCCAAATAAAGTAACCGATATTGGAAAATACTTTTAATTTGTGGAACTTGACAATGTAATATAGCATTAGAGGCGCTAGAAACGTGACGAGTTTAAAAAAATCGTTAGAGCCGTTTTCGAAAAAATTGCAAAAAACCTAAAAATCACAAGAATAAAGTGGCACTTCCGGT
>JAHWXV010201221.1:0-14638 GCA_024586415.1 Phrixothrix hirtus | reverse complement strand
AAGATCACTGTTACGGGACGTAACAGTCTTAAGGAGGGGGCAGTGTAACAAAAATTAGAAACAGTAAATGGAAAATTCTAGAATCATCTAGAATGTTTCTTTGTAATAAAATAGATGATGTAATCCGCAAATGACTTATTGCAGTAATTTACGTCTGTCGATCCAATTAGGTCAGCAATGAGTCATAGCATTACATCATTATTTTAAGTAATATTCTTAAATGTTCTATTCTTATTGTTTATAGAATTATCTTTCCTGTATAAGCAGCATATTAAATTCTCCTAGTTAGTTATTGTTAGAATCTTGTACTGCGTATTACTGATATAAATATAAATATACATAAATAGAATTATAAATAAATGTTTGGTGGTGGTGGATTTAAAATAAATAATTAACTATTTAAAATAAATAATTAAATATTTAAATAAATTGGTGTACATAGTTACTTATAAATACTTGTAGAATTTTAGTGAATATAAATAAAAATTGTAAAACAATTGACTAGTTTTCGTTACAATACAATCATGTGAAGATTCAGTAGTTATTAAATTTTTATCCAAAAGACATTGTAACGAGTGGAACACCAACAACCCCTTGTCAACTAAATCAGACGTTTACAAATGTACTTTGATGCACGATCTATTTGCCGCACAGGAAGAACATAATCACTGGAAAAATAAGTGACATGTAGTTCGAGGAGTAATCGTTTAAATTAAAACGCGATTAAAAATGGGTGCAAAAACAATTAAATGCGAAAGTAGCAAACTATCTGTAAAAATACATTGTACAAATTATTGTTAAAACGACGGTATGTGCATTGCAGCGCAGAAAAAGATTGCACGCACTGATACATGGGAGGGACCAGCTATATAAAGTCGAACAAACTCAAACCAAGACAACAAAAAGAATCGAGATTCTAGTCAGGCAGTTGACAAGAACGGCTGTTCGTTAAGTGCTATTGTTAATATCTTGTGTTCTGCGCCTTAGGACCCTGTTACATATAACGGTGGGTCGGAACAGACCAAGAAACAACTATGAGGTTAAACTCCCAAGTGCTATGAGTGGAAAGCTGGACAACGCAGCGCGCAACGCTCTGGTAGGTTTCCTGGAGTGGGAGGATGACATCCGCCCAGGAAAACCGAACAGACCCCCAAATGTACTTTTGGAAAACCCTCCTGAAATCATTTTAAGAATAAACAACCAGGATGTGGCGGTTAACTTATTAGAGAAGATACTACGAGAGGACGCCCAAGAAAACTTAGTGGTCAGAGGAGCAATAAGACTTCTAGACGACGAGATGGAATATTCTTCCGAAGAAGAGTTCTAGACACCATCACCAAGTTCAGCGTCTAAAATCAAGACAAGCAACAGATATAAAGTGGTGTCGGATGTGGAGGAAGAAACGTCGTCACCAACCTCCGCAGATATAAACTCAACACCATCAGAGACGGGCACACAAAAGTCGCGAAAAATCCCACCGATCATTATGAGTGGTTCACTGTTGTGAAAGACCTCAACACCCAGGGCTTAAAGATTAAAACAGCCAAAAACGTCAGTCTATGCATCAAAATCCAGCCAGAAACAACAGAATATTACAGAGCCATAACAAAATACCTCGAACAAAGGAAGGTGCCATTTCACACTTTTCGACTACCCCACGAAAAGCTACTCAGGGTGGTTATAAGAGGCCTCCCAGAGGTAATAGCAGACGAAAAGATCAAGGAGGAATTGAAAGAACAGGAATTCCCCGTACTTTCAGTTCGAAGAATAAGGAATGATAAGGACCAAAAACCCATGCCCCATATTATGGTACTAAAAAATAGGGAAATCTAAACCTCCGAGCCATAATGTCACTGGCAGTAAGGTAGAAAGCCCGAGAAACGGCAGATGAGGCATAGTACAGTGTCATTGCTGCCAAAAGTATAGGCACTCGCAGGTATATTGCAGGGCCTATCCGATGTGTGTGAAGTGCGGAGCCCAACATCAATCCACACAGTGTGAAAAGCCACGAGCAGAACCAGCAAAGTGCGCTAACTGCAAAGGCACATATACAGAGGGCGCCCATACTTCCCTAGGCAACAAAAATCCACATCAGAGGCCCGCAAAGTTGTGGAACCAACACGCAACTTTGCAGGCTACGCAGAAGCCGCAGGTAGCCGGCGGACTACACCGCCGAAAGACAGGAATAACGAAAAAGAAGCCACTCAGCCCGCCCCACTCACAAGTGCAACATGGGATACCACCAGAATACTCCAAGCTGCTACAATCGTCCTGGAGGTCATCAAGGGAGCATCCACTTTTAACGAGGGCGTCATCAAGCTAACACCGTACATACTAGCATAGCTCGAGCTCAATTTCACTTTTTATCGTTGGTACTGGAGTCCCAAGAGCTTTGCTTCCTTTATCTCCCTTTGATTGTTTGCTTCACACGGTAGTTGTTTATTGCATTTAGCAGTGTCTGTCAGTGGGGCATGGCTTTTTATGGCTCCGTCTCGAACACCGCTAGGATGTCAGGAAGCCGAGCCATTATTTTTGTTATGCCGTCGCTCAAGGTTACCCCGTCTTTTGCAGCCTCCATCATTATTGATGCAGGATCTTTACCGTATTGAACGGCGCTGCTGATGGTAATGTTCTGCTGAAGCAACTGGTGGTCCTTTTACCGCTTCGGCATATGAGAAGCTCCCTGTGTTTGTTGCAGGATTTGTCCTGGTGGTGGTCGCTTCTTTCACCGGTGTTTTTACTCTGCGGAATTTCGGGGACCTTCTGAAGTTCGCGATGTGGCCTACACCGCAGTTGAAATACGTCGCGGGTGTGTCGCACACTTTTATACAATCCATAGTGTAATGGTCACCCGCGCACTACACACACTTTGGGCCAGATTTACAGCACCTTTGAGAGTGCCCGAATTGCTGGCAGCAATGACATTGTATGATGCCCCTTCTACGTTGCGAGGCAATATCGACTTTTACTTGGAGGTGTAGTATCTCCGGCAGGTCAAAAATCTCTTCACTTGTAGGAAATTTCGTTACTTCGAAGAAATTTAGTGGGATTGGGCATTTAGTTCTCCTGCTACGCATTATTTTGACACTCAGTGCAGGAAAGCCTTTGCACTTTAGGTCTTCAAGGATGATTTCGTCTGTTATAACTTCAGGCAACCCCCTAATCACCACCCTTAATGGTTTTTCTTCGGGAAGTAGTAATGTGTGACAGGGTAGCTGCCTATCGCCCAAAATTTTTCTTATGCTGCGGAAATCGTTAGCCGCTTCTGCTTGTATTCTTATACCTAGGGCAATTTTGACTACTGCCCTAGGTTTTATGTTGTTCTCCTGTAGCACTTTTATTATCTTCGCCCATTCATTTTTATTTCTGAGCACTAAGGGGGGTACTTTTTCTATCTTCCTCGTAGTGCTCTTTGGATACGTTGTTGGGTTAGCTGTTTCTTCTTCGGGCTAGCTGTCAGAGAGGATTTTGTATTTGTTTGAAGTTTTTATCTTTGGATCTGGGCAATCTTTTTCTGTCGCTAGTGATTGTCTCGGCTTCCTCTTCTTACCTTTTTGAGTAACGAAGCCTTCGGAGGTACTTATAAACGCGTTGGTGGAGTACTCCATTTCTTCGTCCAGTAGTTTTATGGCGGCTTTAGCCGCCGCGTTCTTGTTAGCATAGTCTTGGAGTATTCTCTTTGTTTCGTTTTCTGCCATTTCGGGATGGTATTTTTAGGATGTAGTCTGGAAGGTGCCGCAAAACCTCGTCAAACGGTCGTGTTGGCTTGCTTGGGCTAATATCACTAACCCATTCGAGAAATCCAACTAGGCATCTCGCGTGACGTCATCTAGTGAAGTATTAGACATCTTGGCTTCTGGCGTTTATTCACCAGGACTTAATGATACTGCAACCGACCCACCGCAGCAATCTGAAGGAGCCTAAGTTGCAGTATCTAAGAAAAATTACAGGAGCTACCGACAGACACGGGTGTACCTGGCGGAAGCTTGATGCACACTCTCCATTGCTCGAGCTATTTTCCACCAACCAAATCTAAGGAAAATAAATCAAAATCTCAGTGCGGTACGTGTAAAATAACTATCACAACCAAAACACCGGCGGAGAATGAGCGTCTACCGAACAGGGCGGGAGGATAAAACAATTCCACAATAAAAAGACCCAAAACCCAGTGAAAAGACTAATCAAAAAATATAAATACTGTACATCCGAAACATACATTAAGCTGAAGATATAGGGCATATGCTAGCGCTTCTATGAATCAGTGAAAAAACGTCAAAAACGTCAAGGCAGAATTCATATATTCTTGCCTGCACTAGAAGGAAGAGTAAACTGTACGCTTACTTAGACCCTATTCCAGTACGAATAGCCCCGCCAAGTAAGGTTGGCAATTTGTTGGCAGCTAGAGTAACTCGAAGTCAGAGCCCACGCCAAAACGGTAAAATTAAGTTCTCACGAGGCGAAAAAACTCTAGAAAAGGGATCTAGAGAATTTATTATTAATGTGCACTCAGAATGTCTAGATCAGCGAAATTCAATTAACGAAGGTATACTTTATTGCATGCGAAATATAACATGTGAACACGACGCCTTAGTAAACAACTTTTAAAAAAATTGATTTCGAAAAAATTCGTCAGCATATTTTCTGTGAAAATTTTTTCCACTATACTCAGCTATGAATCGTAATAAAATGACAAATACGTCTTTGTTGTGTTTATAAAAGATCCAATTACTTTTCGCACGTCATAACAAAGTCTGTTTATATATGTTGTCACGGGTTTTTTAATCTTTTAGACGCTTTCAGTCGTCCTTTAGTGCTTTTTCACACGCAGTACCGGTGATCGACACGCGTGGCGATCACTGATGTCGCGCCTTTTCGCACGCAGCCACCGGTATCCAAAACACGTGTCCAACACACCCTCTTGCCGTTGTGTTTACAATAATGAAAATGAATATTGAAGATGCGACATTGATGGTGGCGAGAATATTATTATTACGACAACCATGGAGGAGAAGAATTGTAAAAAAGAGAAAATACTGGATGTATTCATTTTTAACTAAGAAATTTACAGGTTTATTTAGTAATGCAATTGCAGACTTCCGAAAAAGTGACAAAATTTCTTCAATATTTTTGCATGTCCATAAAAGCTTACTCGTGCTGACCCCATATGAAAATAACTACTGTAAACAAATACTATGCTAATTCCCGTGCAAATAAAAATTATTAAATTTCAATAAGTTTTCGGATCAGTACGAGGCTTGATCAAAATATTTCATTTATTGACAATTTGTACAAATTATTTAAATTTCTCTTGCAAAGTACTTTCCATGGCGAGTTATACATTCTTCCCACGATCGTCTTTATTGTAGGAAACATCGGGAAAACTTCTCTTCCGAAATGCTGTTTAGTTAGGACAGCACTTTTTCTTGTATCTCTTAGATCGTCAGAAATTTCTTCCCTTTCAGCGGATACATGAGCTTTCAAAATAGGAAAAAGTTTGCAGGGACCAGATAGGGAGAATAACAGAGATGTGATATAACCGCCATGCCGTTTTTCATGCAAAAACCACGAATGAAGAAGGCTGAATGAGCGAGTGCATTATAGCTTTGCGAAAGTTCAGGTTTTTTCCCTCTCACTGTCTTACATTATGGAAAGTGTTTGTAGTAGGCGACATCCTTCCAGTCAAAAAAACTGAGCAAAATTTTCATATTTTATCTCACTCGACGAGCTGTTATGGGTCTTGGTGAAGTTTCCGATGTCCACTGTGATAATTGGATTTTGATTTACACGTCGTGTCCGTTAATCGATGTGTCTTCCCCGGTGATAATAGTTTGTAAAAAAATTTCGTTAAAATTTGCCATTTCAAAAAGTTCTTAACAAACTGGAATTTGGTGCTGTTTTTGTTCGGATCAAACTTCGCAGCATCACAGCGCGTCTGCAGATTTTCGGTGAGAATTTCCTGACATGAACCAAATGCAATTTTGCACTCTTCAGTCGTTTCGCGGATGGTACAAGTATGTTCACTTCGGCGACATAAGCGCAGTCTGTCGATGTTGACGGTCTTCCCGAACGAACATTGTCTGAAGATGATGTCCGACTTGATTTAAACCACCCACACATGACACCATGGATGACTCAAAAATTCATCTCCGAAAGTTTTCCGTAACATTTGAAATGTTTCAGACGTGTTGCTCTTCTTTTTGATTCATAACAAAATCGCTAAACGCAAAAACCGTGTCTTACTTAAACGGGTGTATGTTTGTAACTAAGGTTATCGTCATTCTGCAAACTCGTACATTCTCGAGAAGGTTTAGGGTGATCGATTATGTCAACTGCACCGCGCTACTATTTTTCGTTAGCGCGCAATTTAAACAGTCCTGGAATTTTTTGATCAAACTCTAAATATTAGTTAAAATTCTTTATTGTTAGTTACATTTGTTTTGAATAACATTCCGTATTAATAATCGGTATGCGTCATTAAGGAGTTCTAATGTATGTCATGAAACCAAAATGTAAGTAGTTTAAGAGCGACTGCACACGTTTGGATTAATATCTACAGGTTTGAACTTTAAATTTTAATTGCAAATATTTCAAAAACTATATCGAATAAAAAGTACAACTGAATGCGTAACATTTCATATTAAAGCTCCTCGACTGTTAAAGAATATCCTACATCAATATATTATGTCAAATGTTTTTGGGAGAACATAAAATAAATATTATCATTTGTGCCGATCTGCAATATCAAAATCCCAAGTTGATTTAGTACAATGTAATGCTTAGTTTCCCATTTTTGTTAAACTCTTTCATAAAAGTGACCCAACAAAATAATATGATAATCAATTCATTTTATGAAGTCATTTAGGTCTAGTGCACATGTACAAACTTTACATTTATGCCCTTTTACATTTCCTGATTTGCTAGACCGCACAGAAAAATAAAATTGAAAGAAAATAAACCATCGAGTTTTGTCATCAGGTTTTAAGTATAGATCGAAGTGCTGTTATAGCAATTCCAATGAATCAAAATCAATTTGATTTATATTGGAAAACGTTTGGCATTGTAAATTATCTTTGTACTTAAAATTTAAAATTAAAACCGAATAGCTTCCGGCTATAAGAAACTAATTTATGCTAATGTACACTATACAGTTCTACCTATCCGGGTTTCCATTCGATCCTGCACTTGATCCGGGTAACGTGCGAAAGCGACCTTAAGATTGTGGTACTTTAGCTCAGATGTAAGTGAAAGTTTTGTTGAAACAATAGTACTTTTCTTTAATAAACGTAAAAGCTCCTAAAATTAGAAACATGTATAGTTTGTTAAATATCTTCCTCCATTTACTTACTTAAATTAATAGCAGGTTCGGCTGTTGGAAGAAGCGAATGATTAATTAATTGTACCATTTTTGTTAAAAAGGAGCAGCTCTAAAGATAGTCAGAAAATTATATATAAAGCAAACAGAATTTCAATGCGCTTCTCTAATATATACATAAAAAATGCATTAGTCAATAAATTTGATATAAAATAAAAAATATATCAAATAAAATGAAAACTGCTAGGCATAAGGGCTCGCGAGATAAGTCGATAACTGATTGTGGTAATAAAAGTTGTATCATGACGCTCACTGAAAATTGATTTTCATCAAGTAATTGCCCTCTTAAAATTAACTACTGTGCATAACTAACGATAACGATAGTCTAGAATAATTAAAACTTACCAAAGCAGGCGATTTATGATTAAAACATAATAAATTATAAAAAACTACATTAAATAAGTGATTGATAAATTTTATTCGCCAACATTTATCAAGCAATGACAGCCAAACAAATAGTACCTTGTGCAAATGTTGAGGGTGTTATTATACAATGCGATGACTTATACTTAATCAATACCGTATGTGAACGAATGTTCAGTTCATTGATAGCAATATACAGGGTGTTTCAGATAATATGCCATTCCTTTTTATGGGCTGTAAGTAGACCCTACACACACCCCAATAAACGTAAAATTAAAAGCAATACGAATACAAAAAAGTCGTTTTTTTTCTAATTATGTACAACGAGCCGCCTATAGTTGCATTCAGACTAAAAGTGTTAAATCATTCATAAAATTATAACTGACCTATCTAACAGTATCAATTTACAACTGCAACAGGTACTTTGCGATTTGTTTACTGCAATAAATTACAGGATAAGGGGATTGCCCATTTACACAATTGAAATAATTTAGAAATAATGTATACAATTTTTTTAACAATTTTGAAGAAGTTATTTACTAATAACTGATAATAATAAAAATAGAGTTTAGTCATGCATCGGTGTGAGAAAATGTAAAGACCGTTTAAGCAATTATTTATTGAAATTTTTTAATTTTACACCTAAAAATAGATTTACACTTAAAATAAAAATACTTTAAACACTGACACGTTTTCGATTTTTCTAGTTGGTTTTGTAACAGTATTCAGAGAAATAGCACAATAATTTGCCCAATTCGACGTGGAGTAATCACACATTATTTTATACTGTTTCAAAAGTAATTTTAAAAAAAGTGATATTAGAGGAATATTGTAATAGTCGATATCTTTAAAACAATGTTATTGATTAGACTTAATGTAGTTAATTATCTTACGTTTTAAAACTTTCAAAACAGTTTTCCCTAACATTTTCTTCGGATATATAATTAATTACCTAAATGGCCGATTAGATTGTCCTAAAAATTTCAGCTATATTATTACAAATTCCTTTAGTATCATTTTTGTAAAATTGCCTTCAAAATTACAAATAATTGAAAATCTTAAAGTATGTTAATTCTCTTACAGATTTATTTCTCTTAATCTAATTTTTTATTTTACAGTTTTTAATCCATATTAATTGAATCATACCTCTATAAGTACTTCATTATTACAGACCTGTGCACAATTTTATTAACATAAAAGCACAAATCAGTTAAACACGGTGTAGATGAGCACAGTTTACGATTTAGTTTTTATTATTAAAACACTGGTTAGACAATGAAACGTAAATTGGCATAATTTCCTTTATCAAGATTTACAAAGGTGTATCATTTTACAGTCTTGTTTTTATGCGTCTGCTTCGAAAGTTAAAATAAACACGTACAATCTGCTCTACTATGGAAATGTTTATTTAGTAAGAAGCACTTACTCAATGATATTTGTAAATTTGAAAGAATGTACATAGTCGACTCGTCATTATTAAAAAAAAGGAATTTTTAGTATTCGTGTTGCTTTTATTCCTTCAAAAGAATGTCATATTATCTGAAACACCCTGTATAACACGGCAATTGTGTTTGCTGAAAACATAGCACGATAAATAAACTTCAAACAAAGCACACAGTTAAGTAAACCATAATACAATAATTGCTTTTCTTTGCATAACAACGCACGCACAATAATAATATTTTTTTAAGAGAGCACTGTTTCTCCTTAATTGTTGCATCTTTTAAATCGCGTTTTATTAAACTAATGATCGTTAATAACGTATGTTAACGTCATAAAAGTTCGATTGCAGTGCTACAGAAATAACTGTTTTGTTTCCAAGCTAAGTACTATCGGCATTACGTTAAAGAAACTATCACAGCGCAGATAAATGTAGTTAAATTAAATGCTCTAAACTATGATAAAAAGATATCTATATTTGTAGGTGTTTTAATTAAAGAGGAAGATTATATTTGCTTTAAAGAGGAATGAAAATAGCAGTATAGTCGTCTTGCTACGGTAGCTTTTTACCAATTCGAAGTCAGGACAGAATATTATTGTGTAGATCAACTCTAATAGCTTCCAACGGCCAAATAGCTTACCTGAGAGGGAGATATGTGTCGTGAGTTTCGATTTAATTGATAGCACTTTGCTAGGCACCATGAAGACAACGTTGTATACGATTTTAACTTACAGTTTCGTGAGTGCTGGTACATTATTTGTTTGCTCGGTATAACTTGTTGGGTTACCTGTATATCTTAGTGTATTCTATGTTTTTAACGTAATTTTAATAACAGTATGTCTATTTTTACACAAATTAGTATTTACAAGTATGTACATTACTCAAGTGCTACCTTATGCTTCTTAATCTACCAGTTTGACATGCATTTGGTTTATTATTCATTTCGTGTTATTAAAAAATGATTGTATCAAGCAGTATTGTGTTTGGTGACATGTATTTCGTCAGTTTAAAGGATTAGTGTTGTTTCTGGATATGTTTTAAGGTAATCGGCTTGTTAATAAGGGGGCTTAGGTACAGGGCATTTATTATAGGGCGCAGGTTTTGACAATAAATGGAAAAGATCTTAATTTTCTTCATTAACTATTCCACGAGGATCCATTATTTACAGAACAATGGAAAACGCCCTTTTGTTTATATCTAGAATGATAACAAGGGGGTTACAAATGTAACTCACCCAGCCAAAGACGGCTTGAAGGCTGTCGTGTCGCTAACACAGGGGGCGAATCTCCCTTAAAGCTATTATAATACGTCTCTAAAGCACTAATGCGGCCCTGTGGGTCTTTACAATCGCACTAATTCGAAATATGTCCTTAATCCTCGTGTGAACAAATGTTTCGAATGAATATCGCCGAGATTGTTTATGGAGTAGTTAATGGGGAGAATTATGAGAGTCAATAAAGCCTATTTAGATTTTGTTCGTGTTAATATAGGAGTTAATTATCAATTGTGCTTTGTAGTAATTTACAGATTTCTGTAACTCTAAACTACTTTAAATATTATATTACATTTTCTTTGCTAGATGTCTCCACTTACTTTGAATTCCTAAATTCTAGTCTTAAATATTTTACACTTTGTTTACATCTATTTTTATTTACAGTTTCCTATTTGGCATAATAATTCTATTGTATGTCTTATTACTAGTTGACCATGCTTAGCTTAAAAGGTCCATTTAATTGCATTTGTGTTTACTTGATTTTTTTACCAGGTGTTACCTTTCCAATACAATGAACTTGCTTTTTTATCTCTAATCTTTAGGTATTTCTTTTCTTTGAATTTTTATTCTTTCCAGGTATATTTACAGTTTATTTATAATAATTGTTTTATTAGTAGAACCTTGTTAATTAATTAATATTCGATAATTACTTTAATTACTTGGTTAATAATTTAGACAGTATTTTATATTTTTAAGGTGGAATATTAATTCTAGTATTTTCACTATTTCGATATATTTATCATAATGTTTCTCGAATTCTTAATGCAAAATTAATTTCCTGTATGGATAAAGTTTGGCATAAAAATTAGGGTCCAATCAGGAGATTAATATAAGATTCGAGCAAATTTTGTACTAAACGCTATCGCTTTCTAGACAGCAAAACGCAGTCCATCCTTTTTTTACTCATTGAAAAATTATATTCAGATCATCGTTCACTTACAGCGTGTATATAAAGAATGTATTGTGTCGTTTTTCAGTACTAGTAGTAACGAAACAGTTTTAAGAATTCATAAATTTATCTATGAAGAATTAAAGCGTTTAATGAACGAATATAGCAAGTGCGTAAGAGAATTAGGAGAAATTGTATATAATGTAACTAAACGCAAATATGTCAATTTGATCCATTCTGAAAAGAGATGTCTTATTTAGAAATGTTTCTTTTCGAATCGACTCTGTATGGAAGTTTACAAAATTAACAGAAATTAATTAATTTTATACGGTTAGGAAAAGCTGTTAGTAATGTGCAAGACGATTAACACAACATTTAACAGACATTTTAATAGAAAAATTAATTAAACAATTTAATTATAATATTTTGAGTAGTATTTAATTTAAGAATCACAAACAGACTTAGCTAAACCAGTGAATTGCTGATTTTGGTTACTAAAAATTACAAAAATTGTAAATTAATGTACCTAAAAGGATGTCATTAAGTAATGCAGATGCGAGTAGTCTAATGTAAGCAAAGAGAAACAGACAATGCTCTATACACGAATACAACAGAGCTGGCGAGTCAGTAAAGGCTCGCTACAAATCAGCTGAGGACACACGGCCATAAGGACACTCAGGTAAACAGTTTAAATTCGAATCAGTAAGAACTACAATTTAAACTAAACCCCACCAAAATAGTATTTCTGATAAGCAGAACAGTTGTATTTGAGTCGGAATATGTTAGGCCAATATCGGTAAAACACCTAAATCATAGCCAACACGACGCGTTGGAAATATACAAGCTGACCGCCGAATCATAGACATGACTGTGTCTATTAACATATGATTTAATCAAATTGAAGAAATGAAATTACATTTGCAAAATGGAAGAAGGTGGGTCAACGGTTAGCAACGAAAACTTGAGTTTTAAATAAAAAAAATTCTGAATGAATATTCGATCTGTACACCTTTATTTAGATTTAAATAAATCAAACGTCTTAAATATGTAATTGAATGTTTTTTGAAATCTCGCGTTTCGCGTCACTCCCGAATTTGAGTTAGTAGCAGATTTCTGGTATTCAATTCCAACGTTATGTTTATTTCACAAGCTGATTCTTATCGAAATAAATTTCTTGAATCTAGAGCGGACTTACGTTTGTAGGTGTTCCTTCTCTAAATTAGTTTGATGACGATCTGGTCACCAAATTTTTTGACTGAATTAACTTTGTTACTGTAACTTTGAGATTCTGGCTAATCAGGAAAGACGAATATTTTTGGTTGACGGGAGTTTATATAAGCTTTTCCACTGTTGTTTTAACCAATATGGTGGCATGCATTTTAAATTTAAACCAATGAGTTTAAATTTTGTTGTCGCTTAGTTGCAATAAGCGGCTCTCACGTTAATTTACGGCAAGCTAGTATTAGAATTTAACTTAGCAATGTCGTGGATAGACTTGTTAAGCTTCCATTCAAACTTTAAATATGCTTTCTATTGAGATGGTCATGCATTATCTTGAACCATCATATTTGTTTAGCATATCTACCCATTTGTGTCACTTTAATGATCTAGCTTAAAGGACTATTATAAGTTAATTTAGATTAATGGTTAATTTACTTTATTTGTGTCTAATAATTTTGTCTTAGATGTATTGGCGCGAATTAATCTTTTTATTTTAATGATGACATCAACAATCGAGAATAGGTCCTGCTATTTATAATCAAGGAAGGAATGTAATTTGTTTATAGTATATGAGAAATAAAAGTCCTCTACTTGAGCATTGCCAAGTTTGCTGTATTTATGCCTTAAAAGAATTATCATTCTTGTAATTTGTTCTTATCTTAGTTCTGTGTAGAATTGGGAGGTTAAACATTATTTTGACGACTTCTCTTACAATGGTTTCTTTAAGATTTCTATATTTTACAGTTTCCTGTAATTTCCATGTATATTTAAATAATATAACATAGTATTTCTACTCCATTCTGTATTTTATATTATTGACATATTTTTAGAGGTAGGCTTATCAGAAAAATCATTGACCTTTGGCAATTTTTTAGCTTTTTATGTTTTAATCTTTATAAGGAAATAATTACATCTGTTTTGAACAACTTTTTAATAAGGAATTGTTAATTTGTTTGATTACTTATTGTTTATTTAAATTAATTATTTATTTAACATTTTATTTAATTTGAAACTCTTTCTTTTGAATTATTAAACGCTTTTAATTGCATTCTTGCACATTTAATATATCGTAGCTTATAAATATTATTTAAATTAAATTTATCTTGCCATTGCTTATTCTGAAAATTCTCTGACTGAATCTATCGAATAGGAATTAGCAATGGAATTTTAATTCTTAAGGATCGTCACGCCCACATTTCTTAGATTCTGAAATGTGATACATAGAACAAATACAGTGCAAGATTTTTTTAATATAGTTTTTATGTGATCTATGTATGTTGTTACATTATATTCACCAAGTTCATACATAAATTGTAAATTCTTTTTTCTTCTGACTATGGTAAACATCACAATGTTATATTAAAAATTTTTGGCATTACTGTAAAATATTGAGGCACCTTAAATTTATTTCACACTTGCCGTTGTTTGTTTTAAAAATCTGGTTATAGTCCTGAGTAATTTGACATGTTTAGAATTAATTGTATACTTTTTGTGCATGCAAATCTAAAAATTAAATTGAAGTGGGTAATTGGCTTGGATTAAATGAGACCAATCCATAGGAAATATGTTATTGCAAATTGTGAAACTTGATATGAACTAAACAAATGCATTCGGAGATATTCATTTTCATGTTATCCCGCGGTTAAACTAATAACGTGTCTAGCGTGTGTATCCAGTTATGTGGATATTTTCTCTTTTTTCCAAAAAAGGCTCTATTTGACTTCATTGTCAACAATCGACATCAGTTCGATTCATTTACGCATTTTTGTAGAAGTATTTCAAGATCACCCTGTAAAGGCGAAAGTGTAAATATCGAATACGATTTTGTTAATTGCTCACAGCGTCTAGTTAAATTAACAAAATCAAAAGAGCAATTGCTAGAATTATATATATATTAAGACAAGTATTTTTTATACATATTAAAAAAAAATTGCATCGGCTGAGGCTCGAACTCAGGATCTTGTGCTTACATGACACTGGCTTTAACCAACTAAGCTACCGACGCCCACAGTCTGACAGCAGAAAATCTTCAATATGTATATAATGTCAAATTCAAGGCGTTAGATATTTTTAATAGAC
>JAHWXV010201208.1:0-14164 GCA_024586415.1 Phrixothrix hirtus | reverse complement strand
TATATATATATATATATATATATATATATATATATATATATATATATATATATCAGTAAAAGATTTTATATGGCTATTTAAGAACGTTTTGATAATAAATTTGCTTTTCTTTAGAAAATTTTATATAACGATAAATCTTATTTTGATATAGTTACATCAAAGTGGACGAAATGATTAATAACAACGCAAAAGTATAAATATGCTATTTAGTACTAGATATATAGAATTAATTTCAATGTTATCAAAATTAGTTTCAATGATAACGTACATCCTTGTGGCTAAACTATAACAATGTAGAAGGCATTCCTTTGAGGAAATATCTGAAGAACGGGATTTAAGGCCTTAGTTTTCTGCCAATTTCAAACAAAGATAAAATAAAATCTAAATTTATCGGTAAAAACTTATTATAGAACCTAAACATGTATTTATCAAAATAAGTTGAAATTAAGTTGATATGCCTATGATGTAAAAATGAGACAATTGCAACGATATCCGAATAGTCTTAGGTAACAATCTATTTACGGCATACAAACGAATATGAGCGACTATTCAGTATATGATTAGTAGAATAGGATAAGTGTAAAACGAGGGTACCATTTAATTTTTTTGAAATAAAGGATAACGTGTTGCTCTGCACGTGAAAGTAAGAAACTCACGTAAAATGTTGAAGGTAAACAAAATAAAAGGAAGGCTAGGAAATAGTGCCATGTACATGTACTAAATTTAGAAGAAATTTTCTGGATTGAAATTAAGGAAGCTTTCTTGTATAAACATTTCTTCTAAAGTCCATTCCTTCAGAGATATGACCCATCCAAATGACGGGTTTAAATTTAGTTGTTAATTTATTTTTCGAACTTGGAAAAAGTTAGACAAACAAAATTTGGTAAAATTTTTTACTAATATTTCTTGCGATTATTTATTTAAACTATATAATCTTTCAAAAGGAATGAAAGTTGCTAGTGGTATAACTATAGCATTACGGGAAGCTAGAAATTAACCACTTGAAAATAAAGATATTTTATAAAAACTTTTTCAATCTCTTGTATTATTTCGGCCAAGCAAGGGTTTAAAAATAAAAGCTAGTCATTACAACCTGGGCCTGGGGTTAAATACTATAATAATTCTGTTATCTCCGGATAACTTTAACGTTTTGAGAAGGGCTAATATTTAATGTTGTGACTAATTACATGAGAGTTGTGTAGAAGAGGTCACAATATATGATGTTGCGATATAAATAACAGTAGGCTCACTTTACTTATAGTTAACAAATAGAAAATTACATGTATTGCTAAATAAATAAAAGAAATATAGCGATTGGTCGTTTAATAACAAACGAAGAGTAATTTATGAACAGTGCAACAATTGCAATTAGAATTTAAGTTAATAACAGTAATGTATAGCAATAAGTGAGATAAAATGTTTTTAAATTGCCAAACAGAAAAAAATCATTCTTAGTGAGCCAAGCTGGTGCAATTGTTGAGAATGCAATCTTACAATGCTCCTAATCATGTGCAGGTGTACGGCAATTATGGTGGCAATCACTTATAGGCAGTTGAGGAATCTAGATTCTTCGAAAGTTGTAAACACTTGGAAATAAATATTTTTAAGTAAATAGCCAAAGCGTCCTTCATGGAAAAAGTCAAGAAAGAGGCTTTAAAAGATCAGTTCTTAGGTCTGAATACCCTCTACTGTCGAATAAGTAAAACTATTTAGTTAGTCAAGTTAACTAGCTAAATGGAAATTTAAGTTTATAGAACTTCAATTAGAATTAACAACAATTTATGATTAAATTTTAATTATGATAATTTGTTTTAGGTGGCGCAAGGATATTATTAAGCCAATAGTTGTTGTAAATTTAAAGCACAAAAAGAATTAATAAAAAATAAAATTACTTTTAGAAGAATCCCAATGTAGTCAAAATATTATTGGGTTTATAAATTATTGACAGGGACAGGATAAATGCCGAGTTCCGAAAATAATGCTAAATAATGGTGAATAATATAGTACAATCAAGGATGGTTCTTCGGTGTTAATCATTAATAATTTTGAAATCTAAGACCTTATTTTCAGGAAATTAATTGCACGCAGCAATATATGAATGAAATAATGTAATTACTTGGTCATCCGCGTGGTGTCAATATTGCTATAGAAGGGAAACTTAGTACCGCAGTTAAATTATATGTAAAACAAATAAATTCACTAACTCACCCACATCCTTCAAATATTTTGTCCAGCCAGAATTGAATCTTTTTAATTAATCCAGAATAAAAAAATAAATAACATAGAATAACTTGTTTTGGGAATCAAAACCCAATGCCGTTCGACTTTAAGCTTGCCTTCTCCCTCTTAGTGAAACATTGGATCGTTCCTGTAACATAAAATAATTTAGAATTTGTTTTCCAAAATAATAATTAAGAAATAGCCGAAAAAAAGAACGTCCCAGTCAGCATTGCGTCCGATCGGTGATAATAATTAGGTTAATCAACAGTTAAAGCTATAGACATGATAATAAATTTAAAAAAATATAATTTGGAGCTGCACTAGTTGAGAGAAAAATAACCGTTCCTCTTTCATACTGAAATTCTTGAACACCATAGCTCAGGGCCGGCTTTAAAAAACATTTAATTAAAATCAATTGCGTTATTCTGTTTAGTAACTTCAATATTATACAGTAATTAATTCAAGAATAAATAGGTAATTCAAATAGAAATACAATTGTTCAACTGTATTGATTACATTACAAGAGATATTTGAATTATAATCTAAATAAATAAAATTATGTCCATAATAATCATTATACTGGTTTTATCGTAAATATAAAATCCGCTATTAAACAAGGAAATGATTAGTATGTCAGTTGTTTTACGGCATTTAACGTAAATATGCTACATTGTGCAGTGCCGCACGACAAAGATAATTGTTTGTTTTATTTAATTTTGATTGATACATTTGAAATAGACAAATAAAAATAAATAGATATCACGTAACATATTATATTTTTGTAGTGTATCTTCTTCTCAAACAATGACGCATATCTTCAAGGATGTCAAGGATACGTCAAATCATTTGGCACAATTAATATTCGTTTACTATAGGTCTTATAAAAACTAAAGTATTTAAGTGAACATAGAAAATATCTTTGAGATTGAAATCAGGTAGCTTGGCGTGCATGAAGTGTTATATTTATCGATCTGGAAAATTATGATCTAAATGTTGGTGACTCAATATTTTAAAACGGCATGATGTTTCTTTTATATCGCTCACATTTTAAAATGCAATACAAATGATACTTCTTTCAACAGTCAACTTAAATAATTTTCAAGAAATTCCAGCCAAAATTTACAGTTTAAATCATTGTATTGCGAGAAGTCCATCGTTTTAAGAATGAGCTAAGTCCTGATGTTTTCTTTTCATTATGAATTGTTATCATAATTGGCAGATTCAAATGTTCCTATTGAGTTTGTGTTGTTTATATATCTTATGGGTCTTTTAAATTTAATTTCCTGATAGGTGGTTACATTAAAATATATCATCCCCAAAATGTACAATCCGTTATTCGTAAGCACTTGAGTCATCATTCATTTGCAGGTTTCAAGTCACACCCAGTATTAAATCAAGTTGGATCAAATTTCTACCGAATTATGTTGTAGGATATCAACGTTGAAATGCCAATTCTAATCTAAAATTAAGTTAAAGGCCTTTAATACTTTTGAGAGTAAAACTAAAAATTCCACAACAGGGTCTTTGATGTGCTTCGACTTAACTGGATATCAATCTTCAATAACCGCAGCTGTTTAATACCCGAGCGAATGCAACGAAGCGAGGGCAGCAGGTAACTAAGGGCTGCAAATACCTCTATGTCTGACAAAGAGTGACTCACAATCGCTCTTTGCCTTCTTTTTTATGCCAAAACGGATTCTACATGTTAAATATAAATGTAAAACCTTTGAAATAGTCGAATTTCTAGTAGCATTGAAATTATTTGACATAAGATGTAAGAAGTTAGAAATTAAAATAACTGTATTGAAATTTAGTAGCAGGTTTGTCACTATTTGACATAACGGTGCAGAAAAATCTTGGACATAGTAGGGCAGAAAATACTTCCTTTCTTCCCTCAAAAAAGGTTATTAATAAGACAACTTCTGTTTAAGTAGGAGAAAAAATAATTGTCGGAAGTCTCTATATTGCTAAAAATTTGCACCAAATTTTATTTGCGTAACTTTACCTAATTCTGTAAAGACATTAAAAAACAACTTTTAATAAAATATCCCGCTTAGCTTATAAGCAAACGTGTGAAGTGATTAATATTAAATGTAATTTTTGAAACTAATTTAAACGCTGAATTGCTTTTATGTAATTAATTAATACGATTTTAATCCCTACGATTTTTTGTTTCATATCATACCGGACACACTATATAAATATCTATGTAATATGCTAATATTATTTAGTTTGTCTATTATCAACTATATTTATTAAGGCTGAGATTCCATTGAAAAATAGAAACTTGTATAAAAATACTTACAACCTTACATGTGGTAAACAATAACTGTGGCGCAAGTTTAATACGGATGGTTTAAGTAAATAATTTTACTTTTAAATGTGTTAAAATTGAGTTGCTTTAATTTGTTTTTAATAATGGGAAGCTTAATCAATAAAAATAAGTTAGGTTCTTCGATAAGCATGTTAGGGTATATTACAAACATTGTTAAACCAAACCATTGCAACCTTTATATTAGTTTTAAATATATCAATTCATATTTGATCTCAAGATTGATTGATTTTTACTTAATTTCTATTAGATATAACAGAAATCATTCAACGAAAGTAGATTTAATTTTGCTAATCATATTTGATAATTTGTTAAGTAGCATATGAAACTCCTTTATTAAAAATTCTCAAATATATTATTTTGTTTGCACTTATCTATATAAAATTTAAATTCAATTGCTTGCAGCATTAATAGTTGAAATTTTTACTTATAAATATTTTTGTGCTAAACCAAGACAAGAAATTTACGATCTGTTACGGATTACAAGGTATTAAAATAAATACCCTTAATGTCTAGTGCACACTAGCGAAATTTTGTTAATGTGGAAAAATTGTCAACTAGAGCTGTCCCAGTTTTTATTGCCCCAAGTGTATGGACATGAGATGCTTAATCGAACAGATAACTTGAAAACATTGCTAAAGTAGAATCTTATGTCTATATTTTTACAAACGAATTAATTAAATTTGAGCATGATTAAGAGAATGATCCACCAAAGTTTTTTATAGTTCACACCTTTCTTTTACGGTTGTTATTTAATATTTCGGGTAGAAAATTGAGAATCTCTTTTAACGCCATTAAAACTATTAAATTACGAAAGGGGGTTACTCAGCGAGAGAATAACCGGCTCCCAAAATTCTAAACTAAAATTTCCTAGGCAAACGGCTTCGAAGGGTTTAGTTAACGGTTAACACTTTTTCCAGTATAACAAAAATCCCGCACCTACCTTTTTACTTCAATAAAAGCTCCCTAGTAACTAATTCAAGATTATTGCATACAACATTAACTTGACTGTCATAAATTTTTCAAAATATCAACAGGATTCGTAGACATTCCACTGCCCCACCTCGGCAATTTACACGGGCAATGGTTTATAAATACACTTGTTAACATATTGACGCCACAAATGCATAGATGTCCCGCAACACTACTTTAGCAGCAATAAATGAATATAAAATTTATAATTCTTCTGTAAAAACTCAATAACAGTATTAAATACAAACCAACTAAAACTAATTAATAGCCATGCAAAATAATATCAATTATTCCAAAAAAAAAGCTACAAGATATAAATAAAACCAGTAAAAGCAGATAGACAGAGGATAAATAAATAAATAGATTAAACAATAAAAAATATAACTTCATATATGAAGTAACAACAAATAATTTGAACTTGTAGTGTTTTGTGTTAAATACATCTGAGTTTATTCATCCATTTATCTGTATATTTTATTACATCTAACATATTTTAAAATTTTTATAATTCTGAGGCTTACCTGGCTAAGTGAACCAAAACGATAAGTTATTTTAGATACTCCATTGACTGCTAAATCTACCTAATAGGCCCAATAAGATATTGATTACTATTTGACAAATAGGTAATGATATGTTTAACACCTAGTTACTACCCTTCAAGATTTATACCATAAATGCTACCTTAGGGTTAAAATGAGTAATTGTTATATATTAGCATAAAAATATTTCTATTGTAAGCAGAATATTTTATTCAGAAGAAATATATTACAGAACCTTTGAAATTAAAGACTATCAAACATTTTCATTTCTAAATAACACATGTTCGACAAAGCGGAGTTTTACAATTATCACAAGAGGTACTTATCGTGTTGTCTTTTTTGATGGACAAAATGTACATTCTTTTCTTTTGGATGTGATCCTTCTGGAGCTTCTATAACAACTCCTAGTACATTCACTGTAAGGTTTCTAAATTTCCATAGTATCTTACTATTGTACATTCAAGTTGTCATATGTGCAGTTCATTCGACCTAAGTCAGTCAGTAGTTTTGCATGGTTATTTCTTTTTCAGATAAGGAATACTGATATAAGATTCTGCTATTACTTCCAGAAACATTTAAAGTCATATGAAACAGAATCATAATGAAACGGCATGTCTTGCATGAAGTCAAATAGATTGAATATTTTCGGTCTAACGCATCTATTCCTGCTGCCAAGTAGTTATAAAATAATACGATTTCAGGTTCTTTAGACATAACATCTACGTTTTTTAATACATTTATACCATAACGAACATTTTCTAAAATTCTAGTATACAATATATTTATATCTAAGTCTATAATCAGTTTCACTTCTATTAAACCTTTCCATGTGGATGGTTTGTTCCATACCTATTGATGATCCGTTATAATTTTTATAACATTTATGTTCCCTTATTTGTGTAGTACATGCATGGCAAAACTTGTTCCTGACACCTATATATAGGAGTGTCTTTATTCGTATGCCAATAATATATGCGACGACAGACAACGACAACTATTACCGTATGATCTCTGTGCCTATTCTCCAACAGCACAAAGTATTGTATGGTATTCCCTGCTTTACATCACCATCTTCTATAGCCGTCCTTTTTCTTCCGCTGCATTGCTTCGCATTTCTCCCAATAATAATTCCTCCCCTTTGGTATGAACCCCACCTTCTATTTTTTATACATTAGCTTTGTCGTTATCGGTATGTCTAATACTGATAGCAACTCTTCTGATTGTGAATATTCAGGGTCATTTGAAGATATACCCCATACAAACAAATTAATTATAAAATATCAGAGTTTGTGGCATGCGTTTTCATTTCTATCATGGCATCACATACTTTGCAATGATGGAATAAATAAGAAAGAAAACCTATCAGTGTCGCGGATAAAAAACTCACTTACCAAAATTTCATTTTCGTTCATGTTCCATCAAATTCCACATTTTTGCAACAATAAAGCAATATCGAAAATCTTGTTGCCTGCAAGTTTTGATTTTGGTTATTCGATATCTACACGTTCAATATTCAAGTCTGGCAGGTTTTTTTCCGAAAGACTAAAAATATATCTCTTCGTACAATTAAATTACACCAAGTGGGTAAAAAGTCTTGCATAATGAAATGATTATCTATTAAAGGAGTTAAATAATAACATATTGTGATTTAGAAAATTTGATGCATGCCGACAATAACATTTAATTAGATGAGATACTTGGCTATTAATGTCCTTTAGACAAAGCAGTGCGCAATTGAGCGTAGCTTTCGAGTGTGGCCTTCTTTTTTTATAACAACAGCTCTAGTTTTGTTGTTCTGTGATTTTGAATTTGAGTGATAAAGCTACTTAAAAAGATCGCTTAAATGGAAAATTATAAAATGGATAAAATCGTTAATTGAGGGATAGTACAATATTTTGTTTAAATATTAATGCAGCTGAAATTTTGTCTAATATGTAGCAAACATTGAGTGACAATAGTTCTTCAAAATTTGGGTTACATGTTTTGAACCTGGAATAGGAGCTTCAACGACGATGAACATCCCAAATCAACAAAAATTGTAACAATTTTAGATAATCGATTAAGTCTGTAGTGGTGTTTTGAGTTATTGAATTGGGTATGTACAAGTTGTCAGCAAGGAGTGGATACGATGTTTGTTAAATTTTGATCAAAGATGGGAATTCCCAGTGATGGTCTCAAACCTTGTAATAACAATCCAGTTGATTTTCTGCACCATTGTGTTACGCCAGCTGAAACATAAATCAATTATAACACTTGAAAATCAAAACCTAAGCCTCAGCAGTGCCAGTCCTCATCCAAAGAAGACCAGGTCCTTTTGATCGGTTAGGAAGGTAAGAGCTACAATGTTTTGAAATTTCAATTGATTAACTTACAAAATCTGTAACTATCAAGCTGAAGCTATTCCTTGCGGGAAAAATCTTTAGTCGGACGAAGAAGACACCGCTACAAAAAGCCAGTGCTTTGAAAAAGTTCAAACAGATCTCTATAATTCAGTTAAAAGGGCACTTTGCTACTACTGGCCTAAGAGTGTTATTTATGAGAGAATACGTAGAAAGATAAGTATAGAAAAGGTGCTACAACGCCTACTTTTAATTTCAAGTCTTACGTTCTGTATTCATGAAGATAGGTACCAAATTGTATTCTTTACATAATATAACACTTTTTAATAATTTTGATTTAGTTGCAGAATTTTAAATCGAACAATAAGTTGTTTTTCGTGAAAATTATAAATTACGTACAAACTTTAAAATTTCGGTGTAATTCTTATGAAACCGGAAATCATAGAAGAACCTCCAATAAGTTCCATTTAATGTATCACACGTCCAAATTAATATGGATATAAATAAAAATTATGTCAGCCGTAGCCTATTTTCGTTGTCACGTGGTATAGATACAAGTGATTACCCTCTATTTCTAGGTGAGGAAAGAAACTTGAGAAAACTAGTTTATCGTGAAATTCCCAATAACAAATTTAAATTTACCATAGCTTAATTATCATAATATTGCAAATGAGCATTTTCTGGGGCATAGGTTTCTCAATTTTGGATATATTGCAGTACTTGATTGCACTTCCGGTATTGTTTTCTTGCTTTATTAGCTTTAGTAAATTTTTTAGTTATTCCATACGAACGTGGCATTGTTCGTTATGAATCGCAAACACTTACAACTATAGAATTAACAACTAAATCAATATAAATTTTGAATGTAAGAATTAATAAACACTAACAATAGAAACTAAAAACAATAAGAAATATATAACTCATTAATAAACAGACAAAAAGAACAAAGAAATAATTAGCAAATATCAACAATTAAAACACTGAAATTTAGCTCACTGGTAAGACGCACGCTTCAAAACGAGAAAGCGAAATAACTTTTTCTTAAAATAGGTTCTTTTGAGGATAGAACGTTTATTTTTCTTAAAACAATTACTGCTACATTCGTTTCGATTTAAAAGAATCCCTATTATAATTGGCATGTAATTAATTTATTTAATTGATTTTTTGGTTTTGGTTTTAAATTTTTTAGTACATTGTTACCTGAATTTGTTGTTAAGTAAGGAATAAGTTCCAGGTATCCTGTCAAGATTTGTGGCTTCAGCTTGAAGACCCGAGCAGCCGAATTCCTATTTAAATTAAAATTAGAAACAACGTGGTTATATGTCATGGAAATGGCAATTGGGTTTTTTTTGAGTCCTTAAAAATACTAGGCAGTAAATATGTTCTTTTGACTGATACGATTTTGTCGTTTTCGGCGATATTTAGAGACTTGGAAATACCTTTTGAGCAATACGCGCAAACTTTTTTGTAGTGACGTTATAAAAAGTCAAGTAAAGAATTGAAATAATTGACAAGACGTGGCCCGCGAACGGAGAATAGCAAAACTCGCTTTGGCAACCGAGTGAAGGGTGGATACATAAATTTGCGCGGCCTGTTTGTGTTTGGGCTGGCAATTATCCCAAAGCTGGGATTGATAACCCCTCTAGACCCTGGCGTAGTCTGGGAATTTAAGGAGCGTATTTTCCCGCAGCATATACAACCCCCCTGGGTGCTGTGACAACAGGTATTCCTAGGTGTAGGAAATAAGATAACTGTCCCTTACGTCTTGCCAGGCATGTGTTGATGCCTATAGCATATACAACCCCCTCTTAGTGCTATATGTCTCTTCCCGGTGGAAAATAGTTTAGTCCCGTGAAACGGAGGAGAATTTGTATTAATTATAAACATTATTGTTCAGTATTAATCACCCTGGGTATTGGTCAGAGAAATTTATATGTTGTAGTTATACCTGTCAAATTTAGTCAAAGAACGTTGGTGGTACCCACGCCATACACGTCCGTGAATTTAACCTTTTTGGGGGTGTACTCTGACTCAGTTTAATGGGTGATACTTGTGTACCCTAAATTAGTTCATGTACTATTTTGATTTACTAGACAGGAAAATTGTCTGGAGTAATCCCGTGTTAGTTGTGATATTTTATCCTTATTTGAGTGGCTTATACGTCTACTTGTCACTCATTTAATTGTT
Organism: Phrixothrix hirtus; assembly: GCA_024586415.1. Classification (NCBI taxonomy): domain Eukaryota; kingdom Metazoa; phylum Arthropoda; class Insecta; order Coleoptera; family Phengodidae; genus Phrixothrix; species Phrixothrix hirtus. The sequence goes on along the minus strand of JAHWXV010201208.1, from coordinate 3,575 downwards.
TTACTTCAACTAGCTTTAGTTTTAAGACCATTACCCGTAAAGCTTATATACTTGGGGTAGCTCCGAGAGGAACCTGCGCCACCTTATCTTAATCGTTCTTGCTAGATGAATACCTATTAGTAGACAGGTAAAGAAATGCGAGGGACCAGCTCTGTCTTGCTGGTCGATGCTCTTTGGAGAATAACCCTTATCGTGGACTGGGGCAGTGGCGTCCCTATACCTAATTGTGTACTGTGTCTTTGATTGTTTAGTAGGAGTCGAAACGGTTAACAACGAATCCTGTCGGTAGTTTTGAATCCCCCCTCGCACTCCAGTAGTTTAGTCGGCGCTCGCTGTGGACGCCGGTTCCGTCGACTGGCGACGTGATCCGTCCTAGTGCCGATTTAGACCGTGGCAATCGATACTAAGAACATTAAAAATAATATGATAAGTTTCAATGATTTACCAATTATTTTTTATTATACAAATATTAATTATTATGAACAACATAATAGAAATCTGATGTTGAACACATTGAACACTCTTTAGGATATATAAATGCTATTACATAGTTTCAATTTTAAATACCTTATATAATTATCAAAGACATATTGATATTACAAATAATGCAAACCCGTTCATGAGAAACAAATTCAAGTTGAAATAACGACCAAATAATTACCCTCTAAAGTATTTATTCATAGCATTAAAAGAAATCCCCTTGGTAATGACTAGCAGTTACAATTCAGCTTATCCTTTTACCTATGTTATGCTATGGTGGTTGCTCAATGCTTCATTTCTAAAATTATATCTACAACACCATCTATACAAAATATTCACGAAACTCTAGGTGTTGGTAGAACAGTGTTTTTGGAGGGCACGAGATATCTTCAGTTATTTTGATCCGTGTGAAGTATTTAAGTATTAAATAAATACTAAGGGGCCCCTAACATGCTCGTGCTTCGTTTCAATTTTACCAGTGCCGTTTTGAATGGACAATTTTACCCGAACGGGATAAACACATTGACACGTTCGCGTTTACATTCGATGTTGCAGGTACAATTTTAACTGAGCAACTTTTATCATTGTAAATTAATTTAGATGTCCGCACATAGCGAAAAAGAAGAAATTCAAGATTGTTGCTGCTTCTATTATTTTACTATTGTGCAAAAAGGAAGAATACGCTCGTTTGCATTGGTGTAGGAAGTGGTTGTTAAAACGGCATAATTTATCGCATATTAGGTTGGTAAATGAATTAAAAATGTTTTCAATTGATGTTTTAAGTTATTTTAGAATAAATAAAATAAAGAAGAAGATTCCTCCTAAACGGCACCAATCAATTCGACAAAAGTGAAAATAAGAATGTCAGAAGAATCGTAGTTGGAATTATTAGCACTTGTATCACCATATATATTGAAAATAGTTACTATTATGAACGTTTAACGGTCACTTTTCGCTTTCTTGTCACAACAAGATCATATGAAGATTTAAAATTTTCAAATTGATTTATCCACTGACTTTATTAAAGATAATTCAAGAAACGTGCAGTTCTATTATCATAGAATTTTTAAAGGATTATATGAAGGCATGTATTTGTCTCTTGTTTATAAAAGCATTTCTACTCAGTATTAGCATTTTAGTTTCCTACTAGTGAAATGGAATGAAAAGCTATTTCCAAAGATTTTGAAATAAAATGGCAATTTCTCACTGTCTAGGGTTGGTGGACGAAACATATGAGAATTGAAGCATCTCCAAATAGTGGATATTTTTTCTGGAATTACAAAGGCTATAACAGCATTGTACTTCTGGCAATAAGCAATGGAAACTATGAGTTCATTTTTTGTGATGTTGGAACTAACGGTAGAGTTTTATATGGTGGAGTAATTGAATATACAGATTTTTATCACAAACTTAAGAATGAGTTGCTATCAATACCTTTTCCCGAAAAAGTTGGTAATAGTCAATATGCCATATGTTTTTATAGGTGATGAAGCCTTTGCCTTGAGAAAAAACCTTTTAACGCCCTTTAGTAGAAATACATTGACAAATGAACGACGAATATATAACTAGGTTGAGCAGAGCTCGAAGAGTAGTCAAGAATGCTTTTACCATACTGACTTCCAGATTTAGAATATTTTATACACTAATTAACTTAAAATTAGAGAATACTGATCGGGTTGCTAGGCTTGTTATGCCTTACATAATCTTTTACCATCAAAAGCATCTTCTTACGTTCCGGAGGAACTTGAATTCAATACAGATGTTGTTTCAAGTGGTTTAAATATAACACACAGTAGACATTCCTCAGAAGAAAATCATAGAAGCGGAGATATATTTTCCAATTATTTTTCACGCGTAAGAGCTGTTTCCTGGCAAAATGGATTGTCATAATAGGGCTTCAATAAATGCTGATTAGAAAGAATTCTTATTTATTTTATTTATTTGCTTATCTACGTCAAATTACTCAAAGAATACTAAGGAATTACAATAAAAATACTAAAGATCAATTGCATTGTATACATTATTTTAAGAATGGTTAGTGTTTTAAATATATTAAGAATATTTCTCTAAATCCTTTTTAGCCTTGACAATGCGATGATAACTATCCTAAGAGCATTAGCGAGAGTCACTAAAAGAATCACTTCATTACACTTATACCTAAAAATTATTTTTTCATGCACAGGAAGGGTTTGCTTCATAGGACACAATAAAGTTGAATCTTTTCCTACTTTCTAAATTTTACCCCTTATTATTAAAAAATAAGTAAATAAGAATGTATGAGTATTAACATAAACAAAATGTTTCAATTTATTGAAATTATAACATCCAATTTTAAAAAATTGTCGTGTGTTAACGCCAAATTATTGTCATAAGTGTTTTAAATAAAACATAAATAAAAAGATGTTAATGTAACTAGTAAAGATGTGAGGCAACACACGACTTTCTCTTACATATTTTAAATTTAATTTGAATTTATTGACGTTAGTGACTTTCCAATACACCTAAATTGTAAACTCTAAAATTAATTTAAAAACATAAATAATTCATGCATTTATAGAATCCTTTACACATGTACTAAGAGTTTTATAATTAAATTTTGAGCTCATTTAAAGCAAAAAATAATTTATAGATTTAAATAAAAAGTAATTAAGTATGTAAATAATGCGCACCAATCATTAAAATATTAATTAATTTTTATTTTGAGAACGATAATTGGAACGGTCACCTATCCAAGTTACTCGCCAGACAAAACGTTGCTTAACTCCAGAGATTTTTATCAATAACTCACTTCAACGAATTTTCTCAGGGAAACCAATTAGTTCATGTATTATTGCATTACAGGACCTAGAAACGTGGCGAGTTTAAAAAAATTGTTAGAGCCGTTTTCGAAAAAATTGCAAAAAAACCTAAAAATCACAAGAATAAAGTGGCACTTACGGTCATTCGATTTTAACGAAATTGCTGCGCCGAAGTGCTAAAGTGGTAATAAACTTTCATATAAAATTTCAATTTTCTACGACGTTTAGTTTTCGAGATATCTTGACCACATACGTACACACACACACACACACACACACACACACACACACACACAC
>JAHWXV010201191.1:0-11113 GCA_024586415.1 Phrixothrix hirtus | reverse complement strand
TAAGACAAATTGTAGATACCTTACATATCCCTATATAAAAATTAACAAAAACTATAATTAATCAAAATTGACACGGTAGTCAGAAAACTATCGTGACAATGTATATGGAAATATGACCTTTAAGATGGCTCACAAGTTCTAAGTCTTGATTATATCTATACCATTTATAGTATGGGAATCATATGAAAACTTCTAATTTGTTATGGCGTGGTGTAAACGTTGTCGCTTCTATCAATCCAATAAAATATTAAAGTATGCTCCCAAATAGTATTTTTAACGATCAATTTGAGTATACACTTAAAAATAGTGACAATTGAATACCGAGCTACTACTAAATATATTGCTAAAAAAAGTGTGACGGTCATAGACATTCATATCAATACGAAACATACTTTAGGTGATACTTCACCTTAATTTGTCACTGTAGGTAAGTGGATTACTGAATTTAAACGTGCTGAGAAAATTTGGAAGACGATTCTCGTAAAGGATACCCAAGAAATGCAATGGCACCCGAAATCATTGAAAATGTTCATAATGCAATGTTCTGACATTTCTAAGCTTGTAAACGTATTGTAAACGTGCATATTACTTATGTATGTACTTGCATACTAAATTTTAAAAAAAAATTAACTCTATATTCAATCGATATAGATATTACGATTCTCCACCGTCAAAAAATGGTACTATTGGTAGAATCTGATTGAAAGATAATGGCATCGATTTTCGAGTATGTCATAATACCGCGACATTTTGTTATACCAACTGGATAAAAATGTATATGGATTTAACAGAAAAGAAAATCATTTACCATCAAAATAATAAACAATATAGTTTGAGTGGTAAAAATCAAGACATCAAAGCACGATTTGCTGCCACATTTAGCTTCCTTCGCCTTTCATCGCTTTTCATAACTAAATAATTTCTGGGTGTACAGAAATTTGCAATAAATGAAGAAGTTAAATAATCGGTTACTGAATATTTCGCAGAATTGGAGCTATTGTACTTTAGCAGGGACCAATAGTTTTATAATGTCGCTGGTCCAAGTGAATTGTTCGTAATCGACAATACATCGAAATTTCAAGCAACATAAATTGTTTTTCTAATCTGTTTCGAGACGTTTACAGAAATTTTTGAATGCGGGAAATGTAAAACAAATAATAAAGTTTTAAAATGTTGGGGATACTGCGTTACACTCTCAAATTTGCGGGTAAGGGTTCCACAAATAGAATTAATTATAGAATGCGCTATGGCCACTGTCATTTGTTATTATAAGGTTTATTAGTTTCACAGTTTAATTGATTAGTATCTGTAGCATTTACTATAAACGTTTTATTGTGTTTAACTTACCGATTTTCTTTTAAAATTATAATTCTTTGAAAAAACAATCTGCAAAATATTAGTAAGAAAGTAATTTATAGGATGTCCAAAAGGTGTCATTTTCATTAAATAAGAATCTATATCTTTTGCTTGTTTAATTGTGGAAATTAATCATGTAGTAAATATTGAGAGCGAAGTACATAAATCAATTGTTCATTCACAAAACAAAGGGCATAAAAATGACACGAGCTTGTTTAAATCGAAACTCTTTAAATGATATACGTTCACAAATTTTGCATTGCTGTTACTCTGAGAAAATTTCAATATTACAAATACATCTGTTTGATATTATTTGAGTCAAATTTAAATTAAATATAATATTTAAAATCTTTTTCTGAATTGCACATGTCTTGTACCTAAATTTTTGTACGGAAAGTTAAATAATTCAGATGTTGGTAAGTTGACTAACTTATGAAATTATTTCGATTACAATTATAGTTTAAGCTAATTTTTTGCACTTTCGGGACTGAAATACCGCATTTAGTCACTTGTTTCCATGACTAAAGGATTGAAATTTTAGTTTAGTGTCGGAGAGACATTCAGTAAATTTAATCCCGCTTAACATAACAAAGTAAATCTAGGGCAACAACAAAAATTACATATTGCTGAAAGAGTTATCATAGCGCTTCGTAAATAAAATTCAATAGAATTTGCTGTGGAGCATATATCGATAAATCGAATGAACTATCAATGGCAAAATCATGCAATTTTACTTTATTCCACTTTTTTGAATTCAAATTATTTGAAAATGCAAAAATACAGTATACACCTCAAGAGATTATTTCTCATGTGACAGCAGGATTAAAAGAGGCACTTTAGTCCTAAGGTAATATATGATTGAAAAATGGTATAGTCTCAATGAAAAGTAAAAGCTTAACCTGATTATTTAAATGTAACGTTAGTTGTTATTTATGTTTCGTGAATGGATTAAATTTGTGCATTGGCAACAGAGTCAAACCTTATTTATATTTAATAGTTTGTTTTCGCACAAATTTTAAAAGTTAGTAAAATATTTATTTGATTTTTCCTAGATTCAAATTAATCAGTCAGTTAATAAAGCTGAATGTAGAATAATTTATAATATAAAATACACATAATTGGTATATCGCAGGTAAGATTTTTAATTTAAAATCAAAAATTTTGCTTAATGAATTTGAAACAACGAAAGCTTAAAGGTTAAATAAACACAAGTTTTGTACCTAATTTCAAATTAAGGAGGTCTTCACACTGCACGTACTAAATCATTTTGCTAATAAAATTCTAACCTCAAATGCACATCGACTACGCAGTGGGTGTAGGAAGCGTACACTCTGTATGTAATATTGAGTGTAATTTTGACGCGTGAATATGCCTGGTATAGTGCATCAGATATTGGCCGCCCGAATGCGCTAAAATTATTTAGCTTACTTACAGTATGGCCGGGTGTTACACCAATGCAATCGCCTAAATTCGCTTTAAGATTTAGTTTGACCTTGCTTGACATGACGTGCTCTCATTGCCATATGGGTTTTACTATAATGTTTTGTTGTAATAAACATTGTTTTAATTGTAAGTAATTTTTTTTAGAACTACTTAATTATTACTTTCAGTAAGTACATGTGAAAATAGATTTCTGTGAGATAGGTTATCTACGAATTTTAATTTTCGGTTAAATATGAATAGGTCGGTAATTACCCCATGATGTGTCATTGAACTCTGAAAAATCAGTGTGACCAACAGTAGAGAAATTTATAATCGGCGCCAAATTTAAATAGGCAAGAACTATTCTGGCTCACCCGGTATTAAATATTGTGTTGCGTTATGTTGAGAATACGAGGAATAGGATGTAAACATATTAAGTATTTTATTAATATTAATTTAGGAGTAATATTTTTATAAAAATTCGTTTCCGGACTGGGTTTGATTCGATGGCACGGTAAGCCGGAGGTCCTAGAATTAAATTAATATTAATAAAGCACTTAACATCTTTACATCCTATTTCTTTCGGAAAAATACAAGTAAAACTTTATCGTATTGAATTTAAATTCTAAATCAGGGCGTTTGCCACCAAAATGAATTAAAATCAGACGCTTCTTTCTCTTTATGTTGTGAATCCTTAGCGAGGCGCGGAATCATCGCAGAGAACTAAGTCTGTTACGTTATAAAATTGAAAGTATAATTTAGAGTAATTCGATTTCGAACTGGTGTACGTGACCCTGGGCAGCTCTGTTGGTAGAGCGTTCATACGGTAAGTCGGAGGTCCTGGGATCGAACCTTAGTCCGCGAGAATAAATAAAATGATCTATTTAACGAATACGTTTTATAACATGATTTATATATATGAAATTTTATTACAACTTTATTATTTACGAAAATATTGGGCATGCACTTGTAGGTGGTATAAGGCTTTTAAATAGACAATGAAAATCTGTTAAAACATCTTTGGTGCTTGCTAACGACAGTTGAGCATTTAGTGCAGCAAATTCCTCAACTGTATCTACCTTTCTATTATTCTGACAAAACATCGATGTTATAGAAATCCAAAATATCTGTAAAGGAGTATAAGCAAGATTGGTAAGTGGTAGGTCTTCATTGTTTTTCTTTAACCATGTTTGATAACCTGCATGGGCGGCTCTTACAGCTATGGTATTTTGTAAAATTTTCAATCCTATTGGTGGATGCTATTAATTTATAAAATAAATATATACAATTGTTAGTAAATGTTATTGCTTACCGAATATGTCCACACGCGTGGGTCAAATATATTATCCAGATGAGTTTCTAAACACCCTGTAAGATTATTGGTGTTTTCTTCAGCTGTATTGAAAGAGAAACGCAAGATGGCGTCTGCCAAATTATATCCTATTAAATAACCCAACATACCATAGTTTAAATAGTTTGGCCTCCTTTCATCAAAATAAAAACGACGAGCTGCAGCTGCCGGAACATCTACAATAACATTTTGTATAAAAAATTATGATGTTTTGAGGCAATACTTAGAGGTAAACATTATGGTATAAATATATCATTCAAAATATTTACAAGGATTTACGTAAAGAAGGTAAATGGGTCATCTTTCATACAATTAAGGAATAAGCGACAATTGAAGGTAATCAAATAATTTTTAAGCTAAAAGAACAAACAAAGAATATTTACATAAAATGTGATACTCCGGAATATAGGCCAAATCATAAAATGCAGTTTTCCACCTGGTGAGAAAAGAATCAGCAGGTGGTACATGGATTTGTTTAAATGTATTGGATACTAGATTTCGTCTCATTTGCGCAACTAAACTAAGAAACGTTCCAGTTGTGTTTCCTTGCTGAAAATACAATGTTTAACCTCTCAAGTATTAAATAATCAAGTGCTTACCATATCTGTATTTAAATTATCTAACACATTGTTCGAGAAATAATCTTCCTGTTGTCCTATAACAACGTAAATCGATTTTATCATAAATTTAACATTCTCTTTTTGATCTCGGTTTAACCAGTTTGCATTTTGCATTAAGTTTATTAAACCCTCTTTTATATTATCTATAAGTTCTCGAACTTTATCTTTTTTCTCTTTTGGTAAGTATCTTCTATTGACAACTACTTGTAATGAACTTATTTCAAACCTTAAAAAGGTACTCAATAAATAACTGCACATATCTAAATAATTATACAACCTTTTTTCTGTTTGTACCAAACAAAATTCTTTGTACGTCTTTCTGCGTCCCACAAAAATACTGCCCATTTGTGGACCCCTCACTAAATATAAAAATGTTTCTGCCACTACTCGCCACAACATGTAATTTGCTTGAACACTAGGTAACGACTGTTGTAATGTTTGCATTTAAATTATTTAAAGCTTACCGTTTTGGTTGACTATTAATAAACTCAATCCATTGGTTCATATTTTCAGGCGATGGAAAGAAAGCACCTTCTTGTCTGTATATGTAGGCTTGATATCCACCTATTACATTAATGAACTTTAACCAACTCAGTGAATTACAAAGCTTTTGATAATCTTCTACTGCATACCTTTTTAAAACATCTTTTCGAAAAATCTTTAATTTCTGAAATAACTTATTACTAATGAAAACAAAATTTAATAAATGTTTACCTTGTGCAGTTCATTCCAAAAGGAAATCATATCTTGAATATCTCTTGAAACATGATCGGTATTATTGATTCTGAATAGCTCCACAATATCTTTGATTATATTTTCATTATCAAATTTAAAAATACCATAGCTGTATTCATATGATGGCGCTGGAGTTACCTTTTAAGAAAAAATATAAATAAAAGTTAATAACTAATAGCGATTACGTAAAACTTACTTTATAAATAAATCTATTCTCCTCGTCAGGATTTTTGTCTATAGACAATTCCAAAAATGTAGCATAGTTATAGCCAAGATGCCTTAATATAAATGTTACATTTAGCCATTTAAAGTACTTATCATTCCAGGTGTCACCTTCCAGAAGTGGCCATCCGCCGACCTTGTTTAGTACATCCTTTACTGTATCAATTTCATTTTGTAAACTGTCTTTCATGCAAGCCTGAAACAGACGCTTAGCAGCTTTTACCATTTTATGTTCTTTGCCATGTATGCTTTCGCTAGCTACTTCCATAAGTTGTAATTTTTGTAAATCTTCTATGGAAAGTTCTTCCCCTTCGTCTATGCTTTTCATGTAATTTGTGCATACGTACCTATATATATTATCACATGGTTTTACATCATTTTTGACATACAATTGTATTTTTGCTGCTTCTTTTAAACAAACTGAGGTTTCACAAGATGGCGGACCTTGAATTATTAACCTGAATTGCTAGCAAATACAATATATTTTTATAATACCTGCAATAAAATTGCCTGTGGAAGCCAAGATAATAATAGTTATTAATAAGGCTGGTATAAAACCGCAAATTAAAATTCTTTCACAATGCGTTCTACTATTCCAAAGTATATCTTCTGTACATAATGTCGGTTTATCAATCCTTAAATATAATTTATACACAAAAAATATATTTAAAAGATTACTTTTATGATGATACCTGTGATGATTCATACTTGTAATAATTATTAAAAACTTTTACTAATAAGAAATATTTTAAATTAAAGTTAAACGCAAATACTTGAAATGATTAGAGTAAGCGCTCTAATATGTATACAAATGAGTATCGTTTTAACCATATTGTGAATTTTGATAAGATCACTTCTTTTATTATTATTTACCTTCTATTTGTTAACCCTTACATTTGAAAGTGTTACGCTAATTTGTACAATTAATAAGACATTAATATAAAATTTATACGCTTATGTTTTAAAATTCTGCTCACCCAAAAAATTAAAATTGTAAGGGTCCTTTAACTTTGTATTTATTTACATGTACGAGGCATAATCAGGAACTAATGTAAACATATTGCAAATTTAAAATATATGACATTTATTCACAGCATATATGAATATTAGTTTTACACATACATGGTGTTTCTATATTCGCGGAGACGGGCAGAGGGATGGTAGTCTACACTAAAAACTAAGTAAAAGGTTCCTATAAGATTTTTTTATTTCATGCATAATTATCAAGTATCCAGAAAAAAAAATTACCAATACACAATAGACATGTAGAAAGCTTTTATTTTGGTCTAAATAACAAACAGCTAAAAAGTAATTAGTTAAATCTAAGTAAAAAGTTCCTATTACGGGTTTTATACGTGACTCATATTTATGAAGTTATCGCACATTATCAGTTGTGACAGTGTTTGTATAAATATTGGTACGATAAGTAAAAGCATACATAAGTGTGAATAAAACCGTAATTTTTAACAAAATCTAACGACGAACATAGTACGGGGTTAGCGGGAGGCTAACCGGCAAGTGGCCGGCGTCCGATGGACTCATGCCCTTCTCTAGTTGTACTCAGACTTCATTTCTGTGTAGATGTGTCAGTTGTTACCTATTTTATTATTAGTGATGAACTAACTTTATCATGGGTTCCTTCACGAATCCTTGTTTTATGTAATAGTAGCAGCGGTGACGTTGTGAAAGTGTTCGAGGTATAGCAATTATATAACATTGTTAGAATTTATTTTTGATAAGTACTAGTTGTTAAATATTAATTACGAAAAATGGGCGCAAATTATACGAATAGAGAATATTACATGTTGATGTGATTAGGAGCTAGTGAAAATCAAGCAGGGCTAGCAGCGTGTTTGTATGGTTAACGGTTTCCACAGCGATGACATTCTAATGCAAACGTATTGAGAAGATTAGAGGATCGCATTTTATTTCACGGTACAGTTGCGATACCACGTCGTATAAATTCTGGATGACGATGTCTCCATAACGACGTAATTGTCCACTTAATCAGAGACAATCCATCACAAAGTACTTGAAGCGTCGGCCGAAGATTGCGTATAAACCACATCAGTGTCTGGCGTGCCTTAAAGCGTGAGTAGCAGCATCCTTATCATAACATAGAGGTGCAACACTTACAAGAAGGATACGATGTAGCTCGGCGTACATTGGTATGAAAACAATTATTTTCAAAATGTTTTATGGACCGACGAAAGTTTATTTACATGTGAAGGTATTTTTAATATCCACAACGAACACATTTGGGATGTTGAAAATGGATTACTAAAAGGTCGTGTGATAAATTATTTTTCTTCATTGCTATGTTTCTTACAATTAACACTCTCCTTGTTTCCTTAGAGTTTATTCATATTTTACGGAACCGTCTAACTGACGAGATTTATTTGCAATTTCTTGAGGAACACCTTCTCGATATTCTGAACGATGTTCCTTTGAATATTCGACAAAATTTGATATTTATGCATGATGAAGCTGGCCCTTATTTCGCATTAAATGTACGAGAGTACTTCAGCAACACATTTTTCAACCGTTGGATTGGCAGAGGCGGTTCCAGAAATTGGCCTCCACGCACATCCGACTTGACTCCATGCAATTTTCTAGTGGTTTCAGATGAAGACGTTACTTTATAGAACACCACTGAATGACTTAAATAAACTGCAAGTACGGATATTTCAAGTAGCACTTTAAATAACTTCGGAAATGGTAAATAACGCTTCATGAAGCGCAACACCACACTGCGGATTGTTTAGCAGAATATGGTGGACAGTTTGAACATTCGTTGAATTAAGAATTTGCTTAGTTTACTTTTAACCGCTAATTACTTTTAAGTTGTTCGTTATTCAGACCAAAAGTAAAGCTTTCTAGGTGTCTATTGTGTATCGGTAATTTTTTTTCTACCAACAATAACTTGGTAATTATGCATGAAATAAAAAAATTGTATAAGAACTTTTCACTTAGTTTTTAGTGTAGACTACCATTCCACTACCCGTGTCCGCGAATATAGAAACACCCTGTATATTTCTACATAATTTCTTATCCTGATCACGCACCCACGTTCTTATTGCAAAAATGTATGCTGTGGAGTACCTGTTTAAGTGACCGAAAGCAATCGAAATCAGAGAGAGCCAGATTGAAGCTGTAGGTCTATATGGGGTAGAATAGTCAAATTTGGTGATTACTTTCTTTACTTTCGTATGAGGATGCGAATCGTTGCTGTAGAGTAGCACATCTTCTTAATACTTATCAGGCGAAACTCGGTGGAAGAACTGCGCCAATTCTTTTAGGGACTTGATGGAAGCTTCAAAATGGATTATCTTATGACAAATAGTGGCAGAGTCATCTGTTTTAAAAATTCGTGCCATTTTTAGGAGAAATCTTCTCCTTTATTTTATTTCTTTATTTTATTTGATTATCATATCTTTAGCTATTACATTTACAAGAATTACCCCATCAATGTCCGATACGGCAGTGATAATGATTTTCCATCTGAAGCAGTTTCTTGAATTTTCTTCTTTTCTTCTCATTAAATGTCTTTTTGTCTCAGGTTGTAAGGGTTATGATTTTGTTATACTTAATTTTAAAAGGTTACTAGTTTTTAGTTATAAAAATGAAGGTTTAGTCAAAAACGCATGAATGCAAAATCTGGCTAATTTTGATCTCGTGTGTTCTATTATAAATTTATATGGTTTAATATTTTCGAAAATCTTTCTGAAGTAGGGTAAATTTCGAAAATTTCTGCCTATTGAACTAAATAAGTTTTTATTTTCAACAATAGAATTGATGTAGGTCAAGGTGGAATATTTCCTGAATGATGATTCACATCGCGCGAAGGTCAACATTTGCTCGCTTTCAGGTTGTGTGATGTGAGGGTGGTGCAGTTGGTATGGCAAGGTGAGGATGCTTTCTGTAAATTAGGTGTGCTTTAGTTCTTTGAGGGTGTCTTTGGATACATCTGAAGTTGTAATAACAGTTACTCGTGATTCAAGGTGGTGTTCAGCTGGGATCGTTATCTTATAACCGAAGTCGCACTAAGTATTGATATCGAATATTGGGGAGTGGGAAGGCGAAGTATTTTTGATCGTATACGTTACCGAGACCGGCAGGCGAAACGAAATCTCACACTTCCTCGAAGATATCTGATTCTACCTATTGTGAGATATCGACTTACCTGCCGAAAAAAAGCTGCACACAAAGATAAGTGCCATTTTCTTCCATTATTGAAATACTCTGGCGCAGATTTCCATTCTTGGTACTCTTGAGAAATGAATTAAACCTAGTACGAGTTATGTCTTTTCCTGGATTTAAGAAATATGCTTTGCAGGTGATGCATTTATATAAGCACTTGAAATTATTTATTTGTCGTGTCCTGTATAAATATCATATCATTCGGTAATCTTCAGAAAATTGAAAATATTAACAAATTTTTCGTTTAAATAGAGGTATATGTCTAGTTACTAATAAAATCCTTGATTTTGGAACATACAAGATAGCTACGACTTAGGTTTACTATCAATTTAAATTTTGGTACTTAACTTATGTACATCGTGTTTCAAATGTTGTTAAATATTTTCTCGTCAAATTACGCGCCATATGACATAAGCAACAGAGTGGGGAAGGTAACGCAATTGAATAATTCTAGGAGATTGAGTAGCTTTGCAGACCTTTATGGGTGAACAACGCGCATTTCGTGTACGTACCTCTTTTTGTCGCGCGTTGTGTGTATCAACTGTATTATGAATTAGATCATATTAGGCAGGTCCCACCTGCTGCAATATTGTATTGGTTAAAACTATTTCAATCTACAAAATATACCAGCGGAATGTACTAGCGGAATATTTGTTTCTAGAACTTGGCGGTAACCTTATCATGCTTCTAGCTTTCGATAACTCGGTTGAAATCTCCCGGATTGTTAATTAAATTTCATGTTACGTTTACGTTTGTAATTCTTTAAGACCTATTATATAGATGACAACGCTTCAGATTTTTTATGTTTATATTCTGAGCGTGTACTTAATCTATTTATTTTGTGTCTTAAAACTTAAAACTACTTGGTTTAAGTTTAGAAATACAGTAATTTTAGAAAAGTGAAGTTTATGTGAATTTATTTCATTTTTCTAAAGTTGGAACTGAGTTGACTTTAAATATAAATTACGATGATCTAACCAGCGCACGCTTCAGGTCATTATAGTACAGAACTAGTTTGACCAATCAGAAACAGTTTAAGGTTTCGTTTTCAAATAGTTAATCCATTATATTAAAAATGATTACACTTTTTTGGTTGTTGTTTTGTCTCTAATACTGTGCCTTCATTTAATCCCGAACCCCACGTGACCAGTAACAAATTCAAATGTAGGAACTTCAGTTATTTAAAGTTGAATTTAAACGAAGTTGG